>JAOEHX010023068.1:21577-33680 GCA_025448015.1 Bolborhynchus lineola
AAGTCCTTCTCCGCAGGGCTGCTCTGAATCTCTTCTCTGCCCAACCTGGAGCTGTGCCTGGGATTGCTCCCACCCAGCTGTAGGACCTTGCACTTGCCGTGGTTAAACTTCAGTGTTTACCTACAATTTATACTGGGAAAAAGAATGTCTTTAATAGGCTTTCAGATAAAATTTTAGATAAATTAGCCCTGGTCCCCAGCAGTAGATAGAAAGGGATAGAAGGATTAGCGAAACATACTGGAGAGTAATGCTTAAAAGAAATGCAAACAATGATAGCTTATTACTACTTTTATATTTTTAGGATCATAATTTACTACTTTTATATTTACTGAGTGGGAGTTGCATAAGTAAACAGGCAAAGCTTAAGCAGCAGAGACATTGGAAAGAAATATGGGCATTAAATTGACTAAGAGAGAGACTGGGAAAGAAGAAGAGGATTTATACATGAAGAAATAATGTATTTATTGTGGTGTGAGTTGTAATTTGGTGTTACTGGGAGTGAAATTGTGGTGGGAAGTAGAAGTAGCAGGGCAAAGTATTGGTCTCTCTTTCTGAGCATAGTTTCTCTTTTCATAAAGACAAGGCTAAAATGGGTGAGTTTATTTCCTACACTGTAAAAGTCGAAGGATTTGATTCAGTGCATAAAACCAGCATTTGGGAAATTTGATGAACTGTGTGCTAAGTGATTATTTTACCTCCAGGAGAGACCTGAAGACCTGCAAGTTTTTGACACTAGGGGAAATGTGTAATTCTTTAAAATAACTCCTGCTGCTAACCGAAGTAAAGAGAGAACTTTTGCATGGAAGCCTCGTATGTGCTCCCTTAGTTATGCCAGAAATACAGATAGAATGTTTCATGTAGGCTTTTCTGTGGCTCCCAGTAACACAACTGCCGAACATCTGACAGCATTCAGTGTATTTCAGCATAAATTGTTAATAATCTCTGCTTTGGATGAGATGAGGATGGTAATCTTTTGCCTTGTGTCACCTCATCTGATTTTTCAGTTCTTCAGTTACATAAATGCTACAAAGTCAAAGCGTGGGCATCTGTTCTAGAACATTTGGTGATTTCTTTTTGTCATAGTAATTTCTATTTTCAGTTTGGCTTCTGTTTATAAAAAAAAAAATACTTTATTTTTCATCAGACTTTCATGGACTAATCTTCTCACTTCATATTAAATCATGTCTTTGCTTTTCTAAAAATGAAAAAATAGCTCTGAAACATCTCAATTGTTGAGTATTTAATAGTTGTTCTTCATATGAAGAGCTAAAGCATACCAGCTCCCTCCCTTCTTTTCCGAGGGGCATTCTTTGTTTGCTTTCTAAAAATTACTAAAAATACTTTGTTTTTGTGTGCTTCATCATGGTAGACAGTATGTCATGATAAAAACATATAAGGTACAGATTACAAGAAGTTAGTGTACTGTATAGATGTTATGGAAGGTGATCTATCTGCATACTAGGAAAGATGTTTGCTTCTACTCAACAAAACCAGATTATTTTCTTAAGCAAGAGATCTGTTTATACAAAATATTGTCACTTGAGGATACACACAAAGTTAATGACTAGATGAATCTGTTTGAGGTGCCATCAGATGGTGGTATGCTTTTTTGGCACGCCATACTTAGTCATATTCTGATGTTTCAGGCCAGATTTTATTTTAAACATAATTTATCTGAAAACTGGGCATGTAAATAGTGCTCTCCCTTCCCCCTGGCAGAAACATGCTTCTCAAAAATCACCCAAGATGTTTAACTGTGTCATTGTGAACCCAACTGCTGAACAAGACCTGAACAGATAACAGAGTCACAGTCGTTGAAGCTTGCTCTGCCTGCTGGGTTTTGTAGGAGTATTTTTAATTCACAAGCAAGAAGAAAATAAATTGCAGCAAATGACTATAGATGGATGACCTTCATGGAAGTTGAAAAAGAAAGAAAAACAGTTGACTTGCTAATAGATCACATAATTTGTTACTGAGAAAAGGATCCTTCACAGCTATTAGGAGACAGCGGACAATATTATAAGCAGCTAGAGGAAAATGAGTTGTAACTCATTCCAAAATAAATAAAGTTTGTGGTTCTTACTGTGATACTGAAGGGGAGGAAGAAGTAAAATTTGTAGAAATATTTTAACGTGCTATTTTGTAACTGTAATTCGTTAATGACTCTGAAGTTTTTTCCATGTAATTTGTATAAGTCAGTTATGACTGGAGGAATGACGATGGGGACACCAAACCCAACAGATTTTCTGTTATTTTAAATAAAGTTCCACAAAAGATGAAGAACAAAGTCTGGTGGCTGCATTGTTCTTTGCAGTGGGCAGATGGAGCAGGATATTTAAGCATTTCTTCAGAAAAGACAGCTGCCTACCCAGTTCTGAAAATTTTAAGTCAGATAATTGAGAGAAAGGACACTGCCAGATTGCATTGACCCTGATCTGGTCACACTCAACACTTCGGACAGAAGGAATCTTGTTTCTTAGACTCCTTTTTTGACTTTCTTAAATTACGTGAAAGTATCATGTAGTTCTTTCTCATACTCCTGGTCTTTTGATTATCTTGGTGGCTATAGTTGCTTTGGAAGTGGTGTGCAATTGCAGGCAAAGGGAGTGGTTCACAGAGGTGGAGTAAAGATGGGGTAGTAGCTTGTTAATGTCCCTTGACAATGTCTGATGTCAGATTGGAGACAGATCTCCCTAGTCTGACTTCTAATTTCTGTGAGTGAGAAGCTCAAAAAGAGTAGCTGATTTGGTGGCAAGGAAGTGCTCAACTGACATTTCACTCCAAAATGAGGAGGTATCTGTGATCTGGCCATAACAAAGGCACATCACTGGATGGAACTAAGGAACAAATGGTAAAAATAAATATTTAAAGCAGTGCATAACGAAGCTGTTAAATGTTGAAAGTATTTACTGAAAGAGATAATTTTTCATTCCAAGTTTATAAGGCAGCACTAAGTTACACCCTCACAGAAACACCCAAGTGAAGAGAGGATAAGGTGAGATATCCTGTATTTTACTAGAGACAGAATTACTTTTCAAGGTATATAAACCAAATGGTGTTTCAGTGTGACACCATTTGTTTTAAAAGAAGGTACTGGCTTTTACTGTGTTTTTTCTCCTGTTCTTTAGCTGATCTTGATTTTTTGCAAAGCCCATTATGAGTTCTTTGTTTAAACACATTCTAAACTATAATTACACTTAGTGTTCTGTTGAGATGGAGGGGACTGTATCTGTGAGTGTTTTTTTAAATTATATACTGGATCAGTTCTTAAAAAATATTCTACTGTTTGTGTCCTTTTGGTACTTCAGCCTTCCTAGTATGCAGTTTAATGAACTGTCTCTGTTCAAACACAGGCACATTTTCTCTGCTGTTTCATACTTGCCTAAAAACTGAGTGCCTCAGAGGATTTTGAGTCATTCAGAAACTGATCACTATTTTTTCACCCAGTTCAGTTTTCTTCCCATAAATTACATTTAAATGGCTCAGAAGTTGTAAATGGGTCCTCGGTTCCTAAATGTATAGGGGTGTCCTCCTCCCTGCAGTGTTCATTTGGTGGTGTAGCAGTTAAATCCTGTGTTAGAAAAGAGGGCCCAAAGGGATTGCTACATGTTTGCTTATTTGTGTGAAGGTATTTGTCAAACCAAAATGTGGTCACCTTGCACTTGTGGGATGCATAAGCTCCCATTTTTATCTGCTTGGAAGTGTCAGCAACCTGAGTGTGGCTATTAAAATAGACCTGATAAATTAATAGACTTCTACTGAGCTTTCTTAACCTTCCTGACAGAGGAGTGGTTTCTCAAAGAGTAATGAGAAGGATTTGCAGCTCTTCATAAGCAAAAAGGGCAGTGTTTGTGCATTTCTTAAGTTTTAATTAAATACTGCAAAAAGTTAATGGGGATGGGTATGGGCTGTGGGAATAGTAAAAAGGTAATGAAACTTTCATTCACTATTGAATGGAATTTTACATGCAGAAAATGGGAAGGTGATCAAAAGCCTTAAAAGGGGAGAGGTCAACTTACATTTGTTGTAACTAGCACCTCTTCCCCTCTGTTCCAATTGTCTTTATATACTGCCTTAGAGTGGAGTAAAGGAGTTGTATAGGAGAGCTGTTTATATCAGCTTGTGAATTGATATGAAGAAAATATTAGTATTCTGGTCAAAGCAAATGTCAGATTTATAATCCTGTACACAGAATGGCTGTGTTTTAAGTTGTGATTGGCTTCCTTGCAGAAGGGTCTAGAATGGAACTTGAGAGGATCTTCACTTGCTTCCTGTAAGAAGTATATTTACTGAGCTTTATGTATCAATAAAAGTAGATGGTATTCCAAGGTGGGATTTTTCATGCAAAGTAAAGCTGGCTTGGATTGACAAGAAAATGAGTCATAGGGAATGTCAAACTAAGGAAGAAGGCCAACTGGAAAGAAGAAAATACACTGTCTAGTTGTTATCAGCTGTCCTATATAGAGATGAAATTGAAAGGTTTTGAGGAGTGGGGAAAAGGTGATGCAGGCTATTGGTATAAAGCCTGATCTGGTGAAGTAACATTCATTCAATTGGAAGATACTCAAAAATGTCACTTCTAGAAAGGGCATGGAGATGTTAACTGGTGCTGTGGGAAAACTCAAGCTGTTGTGATCTAATCTGAAGGATCGAACTCAATTTGGGGGCTTGATCCTGCATTTGCTGCAAAATTAAACATATGCTTCAGTCCTTTTAATTGCACCAGTCTCCCAAGAATAGAAATCTCTTTTCTCTTTCTCAGAAGAGATGCAGTTCACAGTTGGAATTTGAATAATATTCTTTGTGATTCATCTTGTCTGTATAGAGTTCTACAGAGGGAAAGACATTTCTTTGATGGTTCCCATCTTGACTAATTTCATGTAATTGGTCATAGAGTGAAATACGGTATGTACTGTTGCTTCCACTGCATAATTTGATCCTGCTCGACCTGCCAGCAGCACCACAAAGCTAAATGTATGGGGGAAGTGGTTTGCATGCACTGCAGGATGGGCAGAACAACGCAGAATGACTTAAAGCAAGATATGTCAACGTTTCCAAGACCTGTAACTCTACTTGGTGAGGCAGCTTTTCAGAGACTATTTCCAAATAATGTAATTTCGTATAAAAATACTCAAATCAGTAATTCTAGCTCCAAGGAGCCAGGAGACCTTGAATGTTAACACAATTTTCTGTGCATGATTTTCTATTTCAAACTGTTTTGGAGTTTTCATTTATTATTACTTTCTGTATTGATACATACTACTGCCAAAATACCTGTTTTAGCTGACAAAGCAAATGCCTATGCTTCGCACAGCTTTTTACACAGAAGACTCTCTTTAAAAAAAAAAAAATAATAAATATTTATTGTTTCAGAATTCCAACACACCTTTTTAATCATTTGCTACATAAATCCTGTTTCCATAAGTAGGGTAGTCTGAATGTGGATTTGTCCAGCATTAATGAATTGAAATTTCCAGTTAATGTCATAGGGCTCTTGTCTTTTGAGTTTTGCAGTCATTTTTTCGGTTTCTCATAAGTGAAAAACAAAGTAAGGCATATGTATTATTTGATAAATCCTTTGAGTTCTGAATGGCTTTAATCATTTTAATGCTATTTAAGTTTCTTGTGATACTCCTAATGAGTTATAGCTCTTGTTAGGACACGCATTACTAAGAGCAGACCATTTCATTGCACTGCCATTTCTGAAGCAAATGATGGTTGTTACAGGGAGACGTTTGGAGGTAGTGTTTAATTTAAATATATTCTTACCAGCGGTCTCTTGGCTGCTAGATTTTGTAATTCAAGCATCTGTCATTCAGAGCTCACTCCCTGGCAAAGCAAATCTTAGCTAACGGAGGCATTTATAGTGCGTCCTGGAAGCAGCAGTATATTGATTAGGTTGGATGGTTTCAAGAATGGTAAATTAACTGTAACATGTGATTTACCCCTTCTTTATTATTTTATTAGGACGCATTTTAGATGATGTATTAAAAAAGAAAAAGAATTGATTGTGTGTTTCTTGTTACAATGCTGTTCATTCTAGCAGGAGTGATTTGTTGTCTGCAGGTGAACTTTCATACTACGTGCAATCAAATCTAACAGCCAAGGGATGGGAGCGGTCCCGGCTGTTCCTCTGTGCTTGGCTGCATGTTCCTGCCTCCTCCCTTGCAATTGCATGGCCGCAAAGTGAGTCAGATTAGTTTGTTGATCCACTGGAGAGTGAATCCAACAAGTTGATGCAGCTCACATAGCTGGAGGAAGAAGGAGAGGGACCACCCATTTCAGCAGCATTTTGGGGTAAAGGATTGAGTGTAACATAAAACAGTATCATTTTTGTGCCCATCTTATTTCTGTTGTTGTCCGTTAACACACTGGAGTTTATTTTATCATCAAATGATCAAGAGTGTGAGCATTATGGGTGTGACTTGTTTTACTCTTCGCTGAATATCTAGATAACATGTCAGATACAGTAATTCTGAAATAAACCTGAGCAAAACATTATCTGTCTCACAGTTTATGTGTTAAATTGTGTAGAAAAGCCAAGTAACTGTTGTGTCTGTCATTAAGGGAAGAACTGCTTTTGAGATCACAAAGTCAGGTTAGCTAGGTGTTTATTTTTAAAGGATACTTTGCTTGAGATTCTTCCAAAGGGCTGCACATGGACAAGGTAGTGTAAACAGATAATGATTTATAGGCCGTAGCATACAGATATCGTAGGGCTGTCCATGCCAGAATAATGTTTTGGTCATTTGTACTGGTTTTGTGTTTTGAGGGTTTGGGGTGTTTTTTTGTGGACTCTCCCCCCTTCCCCGGCTGATTTGAGTTATGAAAACCTTTTGCATCACACTTACATTCAAAGCACTTCAAAGTTACATTGCAAGGTAGATTATTCCAGCAGTTATTTGGAAGAGAAGTTGAAGCTTGCTTGCTTGCTTTTTCCTAAAAGCAAACAGGCACAAGTGGCCCTCCCCGCCCCCCTGGGTTTTCATTGTGTCACAGGTGGTCTCTTTCTTTATCCATTCTTCTCCTGGACCTTTCATCACTTTTTTGCAGGGTGTCAAGGGGCAGGACACAAGCCGAACATCAACACCTAATAATTTGATATGCCTGGTATGGCAGTTCTATCTCTGCATGATAGATTCTTGGTATCATGCATGATTTATATCATGACATGATTCCTTTAACTGTGTTTTCCACAGCCAGCTCTTAATCTCTGTTTCCCCCAGTTGACCACTTTATATTCATCTGTTCCCTGGTTTTGCCTCATGTCTTGCATTAAGTTTATGTAAAATGTTTTTTGTTATAATAATAAAGGCCATTTTGCAAAGGTAGGTGGGAGAAAAGGGCCCTGTACTGAGAGAGTTCTCTGCAACGCGGTTGCTGTTAACGTGTGGTGTGTTTGTTTGAAGGGTCTCTGTTTCTGTGATGGGATTAAACATTCTATTCAGTTCTACTATGAAATTTGTATCCAAGAAAAGTAAGTTTCAGTCTGGATATCACATCTTTGTCTTCCAAGTTTGAAAAACCAAATGCCAACAAAAGGTATTCTTCTGATTTCTGTCCCAGGTTTGATGTCAGAATTCCAGAGTGTCAAGGGTGACCAGTTCTCTTGGTCACTAACCATTGTTTAAGTGACCAGTTTTGTTTCCACTGTCAGTAATGTTCCTACTATTTATAACACTTTGTAAAATCCAGCCTCTCTTTCATCAGTGCTAATGGAAGTGAATGATAGGATGAGGTGATGGAAACATTTTATTTCCTAAACACTTCTCAGTTTGCCGTTGATTTCAGTTACTCTGGAGGACTGATCTTTCACAGCTGTTGCAAAATGTAAGTGGGTTTTTTCCCTGCTGTGCAGATATCTGCCTTTTTCTAAACTCTCCCTGGCAAAAAAGGGTCTCTTTAAAATGTCACAAATACAAACCAGTTAATGTTGGCATTAAATGTAAACGTTTTGCTGTTGTTGTTTATGGAAGAAATTGAAAGTTTAGGAGTGAATGGGTAAAAAAGAAGATAAATACTGAACAACCTTCTTATAGAAACAGGAATGCAAGTTACATATGGTTTATTCCGTAGGAAATATCTTAGATTCAGTTTTATCACTTACTACTTGAGAATACTTGGGTCTTTTCTGTAATTACAATAACTAAGCCTTTTGTTCTTTACAAATAAAATTTGTCAAATGCAATGGCGTGTGGATGAATTAATTGTAAGTTTGCTCGTGGTCTAAGTCTAGTGAAAACTATACATACATATGTAGATCTCATTTTACGTAGATCACATTCATCGGTATATCTGTATATAAATGCCTAGGTAAGTGGTTGTATGTGCATAAAACTGTCTGAGGCCCTCAGTGACATAAAATAATAGGGTAGGTTTTAAATGAGACAGCTCTACTTTTAGCAGTTATTTTCTGCTGAGGGTTAGTGCTGGACATTAGTGCATACATATGGCAGCACAATGTTGATTCAGATGGAAGAGGAAATATCAATTTAGATTGAGGAATATGTTCCCTATAATCCTCCCTGTTCTCAGTTATTCTTTTAGAGCTTTTCACAGAGCTTGTAGCTATGGTGCGGGAATACTAACTTCAGTAGCAGATGTGAGCCTGGAGCTTATTACATATTTCACCAGATGTTTCATTTATCTTTAGGGCAACCTTCTGGTTTGTTTTTTATATCAAACACTGTGAGAAATGAAATTCAGAATGTATTTTAAACATGTTATGGGCATTTGGAGATAAAGGAACCCTTTTATAACCTGGAGAAGCATAGTAATGTCTTACATTAAATACATTTTCTTTTAAACTTTTAAATATAAAGTTCCTTTAAGCTTTATTTCAACAAGATACTTTATAGTATCATGTATTGATCCAATTTGATTTATGCTAAGCTTGCTTGTAAAAATAATGTAGCCCTAAACTGAGCAGGTTTTGTTCATTTATGTAAGCTCATTGTCTACTTTTAAGTTTCTTCATTAATAGCTAATGTGATTTAATATCTAACATATTTGCTGTTAAAATTCATTTACAGCTTAAAATAATCTTTTGGTTGAAGAAGCTTCAGTATTTATTTTCAGCAATAATTGTGAGTGTCAAGAAGAGATCCCTCAGAGACAGTGGTTCAGTTGGTAGTTTTAGAAGGAAATTGGTCTTTGGGACACTGCTGTGTTTCCCTGTCTGTGTCTTTGCACAGTCACCTCTGTGCCCAACAGGGTTTTAGAAATTAATCTTCTGTGTTCCTCCACCTCCTCACGTGCTTGCAAAGCACATGGAATAAAAACATGTGCTGTCTTTGCCGTGTGTGAGTTACCAGATTGTCCTAAAGCTGATGCATATTTGGTGTCTGATAACAAAAATTTTAGTGCTTTTTATTCATGGTTCAGGAATATTAACAGAACCACATTTTGGAAAGTTTTATCGGTGAAAATTGTAGCGGATGTTAAGTTTAATGTCTATAAAGTCTGTTTAGTGATTTTTGTTTACAAAGCACATTTAATGGCATTGCTCATTGGACACTGTCTCTGCTTTGTGCCTTTTCTTTCATTGCATCAGTTCCATGCAAAAAAAATGCCCTGTTCAAAAACTTCCAAAAAAAACCTCAGGGTGAATTGTAAGTCTGCGTCAACTAGAAGGTCAGTAGGAACCAAGTAAACACTTAAATCTGACCCTGTTCTGTTGACCTGAATATGACACTTGAGTTCTGTGGAAAAGTTGTCAGACTTTGCATTGAGTGCAATTCTTGCACTTGCAGTACTAGAAGATAAGTTCTTTATTGCTGTTGTCCTTGAGAAGTATGAGAGGGACATTTTTAAAAGCACTTTGGATCAAGAGTTTGTGAACTCTTGTGTAACATGGAGCGAGACTTAACAAAAGCTCTTCTATGTACACAGTTCTCTGTCTGTGGATCTCTTCTTTGTGGCTGTGCAAATGTCTCCTGTCTCCTGTTTGGGACATAATTACATAGGCTCCTTGTGACAGCTACAATTGCTTACATAAAGAAGTAGCACCAGGAGAATATTTCATGTATTCATAGCTATCTTTTAAAACAACAGCTGGCTACCAGAGCCATCGTGATGTGATCAGCAATTGCTCTCCAAAATAGAATTTGGAAGTCTATCTTAAAAGCAAGTTGGCATGTCATGAAGTCTGGGGTAGTATTTTTGTTCCTCCTTATGCTTCCAAAGTAATGCCTAAGAAAGGAGACCTTGAGGATAGACTTTCATTGCCACATGTCTGTGTGGCAGTAGAGGAGTAGAGAACATCCTGGGCTCCACTTCTCCTTTAAAAGACAACAGTGGAATAAGCAAATTTTCAGTTGTGTTGAAGTGATCATATCAGTAGTTTAGTAGATAGTTGCCAGAAAATCTCACTGAAGGGTTGTCCATTGCAGATGCGATATGGTTTAGCATGGACTGGGTTATGCCAAGTCTCTAGTGAAAGTCTTGATTTGTGGAATCATTTTGGATTCAGCTCTCCCATGCTGAGATTTTGGTAGTGCAATTGTCCGTTTATTGAGTGCTTCTAACACACAGGATTCTGGTGAGACTGTTTTTCACACAGAATCTTCATTTTCACCAGCCAAAGGAATGGGACATGGTTTCCAACACCCCTCAACTCTTAAGTGTAAAAACTCAAAAAGGATTATTTGTAGGATTATGTGTTAGACTCTTAAGCTAAGCAGTAACTGAAATGACTTACTAGGCAGAAAAAAACCTCTTTTGTTGTATAGTGCTGTAGCTTACAGTCTTCCTGCAGAAAGAAGGTTGGGTTATTTACTTTCAGCTTCCTTGAATGTATTCTCATGATAAAACATGGAGGAGGTGTTGGAAACACAAATTGGAGTTTTTAAGTGGCTGGTTGGTGATTCTGGGAATGTTATATTTCTTCTGAGGCAGAGAAAACTTCTCACAAAGTTTACAGTATTTCCTGCTGGCACCTGGTACTATGATTGTGATATATAAAATACATTGGGAAGTTTAAAATAATTATTATAAGTAAACAAAAATTGACCTTATTTTAATTGAATTATCACCTTTCCACTTACCTCCAATTTGTCACTGTGCAGCTCATTAACTTTTGCTATTCTCAACTGTGTTCTGATATGAATGTATAACTGTGGTTTTCAGTGAAATACTTCAGAAAATACCATTCTTTGTAATATTTTACAGAGGGATCTTCAGCAGTTTGTCTAGGGGTTTTTTTTGATTAAATTATTATTCAGGAGAATTTACTGACTTTGCTGTTGATGGCTGCAACAGTATTTCTCAACTTTCTTGATTTAAATGCAGTTTTAAACAGAGTTGGTCATGGTCAATGTGCTAAGACGCTTTTTAATCTGTATTTCTTTCTGCCATGTTTCCCCATCTGTTGAACAAAATGAATTCTCTAGGCCTCTCTTTTCAAGTCCTCTTGACATAGCAGTTCACTGTTATTCAGTCCTTGGCTTTGTTTCCTTTCTGTCCTTTGACAGTTCTGTATTTTCATGTTTACTTACCATATTGAACTGCAGTTGCAAATCTAAGCACAGTTTGTGAAGCAAAATATTTCCAGACTGGCTTACCCTTGTTAATTTTTTTAATCCATTTCTGCTACATTTTTGACATTCAGTGAGAGGGGGTAAAATAAATATAGTCTGTGGCTGTTAACCAGAAATTTTGTACCTATTGTAACTAGTGTCTTGTTTGCATTTGAAAAAGTATTTAGGCTGAATCCTTTGAGAATTATATACTTCTCCGCATAATTGCTTTTAATGTTTTCAATAACTAACAAAAAGATGAATGCAGAATGAAAATAACTACTTTTCAAACACAAAAAGTCTCCTTTGATGAAATTTCACACTATGGTTGGTTGTTTCTAAAAGCCTGCATTTTACTCAAACCAAACTCAGAGTATTCAGATTGCCATATTTTTTCTTGAGTTTTTAGCAGAATTTTTGTTGTCTTGGCCCCTTTCAAAGAATAAAATAATCAGCAATGTCTTACGTGACTTGAATTAAGAATTAAGGTTTGGTGGGTTTTTTTAGTTTTTTTGAGTTTCTTTTTTGTGTGTGTTTTTTGGTTTTTTTTTTTTTTTTTTTTTTTTTTTTTTTTTTTTTTTTTTTTT
>JAOEHX010023070.1:0-19521 GCA_025448015.1 Bolborhynchus lineola
GAAAATTATGTAACACTTGCTTATTTCAAAGTGGATTTCAGTAGTGCCAGTGCAGTTTTGGGGTGGAATAGTCTCATGTTGCCTCAGCAATTATTCTGATTTTCCTTCTGAAAACAAAAAAGAGGACAGAATAACTGAACGCCCGATTCACTGGGCGGTGGGATGAAGTTTGGTCAAGCGGGGTTGACAAAACACAGAGAGGATGATCAAGGGTTGTAAAGAGGTTGTCTCCTGCAACAAGTAGAGCATTCCAAGCTGCCTTTGGCTTCTCACCACCCGAGCTGCTAGTGCAGCCATCAGTCTTATTTGATCTCATTTATGATTTAGACAGTACATAAAAAAAGAGGCTGTTTGGTTTACACTCTCGATGTAAACCTCCATCATTCTTCTGAACTTCTCTACAAGTTCTTACAAAGTGGAGATTAGCAGAGAGAAAGTAGGGAAATTAAACAGGCAGGCAATTTTCCCAAAGATTAATTCTGGGGAAGAAGGAGGATTTTCTGTCTCCAGCACAGGCACGTTCTCCCTGGGGAAGAGGGGAACCTGCCACCAGCTCTACGTTGCTCAGAAGATAAAGATGATTTCCAGTGGGAAGAACAAAAAATAATCTACTTGTTTGAGGGCTTTGAGTAGGAATTAGTGCTTCTGGGCTAAAATTGATTATTCTACTTGTTCACAGTCTACAGAAGAACAATAATATTAAAGGAATACTTCCAAATTCAGACCCAAGTTGCCAGACAGCAACTGGTTTAGTTGCACTAGCAGGAGACCTGCTGTGGGACAGCAGTGCAGCTGCAGGCATTGTGATCCTGTAGGAAAGCCATTCCTTGCAGCCTCTCCAGTGGGTGCAGAATGCATTTGTTCAGTTCATCATTTGGGCATTTTTACATAATCTGGAAACAGGAAGACTTCTCTATGTGCAGGGGAAAAGTAAAAAGTTTATGATCCCCCTGAAACTAACAGCCAAACAGAACAATAGGATCTGCATAAGCTCTGAAACTGTCATCCTCCAAAATGCCAAGTTTGTCCTGATTTAACTGACAACATCACTCATACAAGAATGATAAGGCTGTGGATACAATAACTTTCTGCTACACATTTTAGTTAATGTTTTGATTGCTTTAGTTTATAGAATGCCACAACAATTAACAGTGGTCTAAATAACCACAATTAAATGCTGTATATATGAAAGAGCTGAAATGATTTATTAGCCAAAAGCCACTAAGTGCTTGATCACTTCATCAGATCATTAATCTGTCTTCCAGAAATGTGCTTGGCACTTATATAGTCAATGAAATGCATTTTAAGTGACTGGAAATCAAGATATATTCACAAGAGTAGATCAATACCAGGCAAAATTCAGTTTCCATAGTCCATCAGATATTTAGTGAGAGTTTAAGACAATTTTCTTTTTATTAAGGCAAATTAATAAAGACTTTGGTGCTCATATAGATTAGAGAATGACCAATGTGAAATAGAACATGCTTTATATTCACAGCTGCCAAGTTCTCTCAACACTTACTACTTAAAAGATAAGATAAAAGTTAAGATAAAGTCAGCTTCTTTCTTAATGTCTTCTGTGCTATAACAAGGGCGCTTCCTGAACACATTGGGTTGGATTGCTACTTCTTTGCTGCTTTGTAGCATCTCCTTCACCTTCTTTTTTGACTGGAGTCTGTGCCAGGGGCCTGCAGATGACTACTACAGGCAAAGAATTTTTGATAAAAATAAAGTGCTAAAGATGCACACATACACTTGCAGAATGTCAAAAATCAGTCTGGGTGTTAAGCACAAGGAAACACATCCTCAAGAAACAGCAGCCTGCAATCTAAATTAAGAAGCAAAATGAGTTCTGTTAGTTTTGAATTTTTCTGTCATTCTGCCTAGTTGTACCTCTTGCGCTTCCAAGGGGTTTTGCCTTGTCTGTTCCTCTCTCTCAGCTAAGGCAAATATTGCAGAAAGTTGGGCACATCACAGATCTAGGATTTTCAATTCTCTTTTATCCTTTTAAATCCCATCTGTCTTGGTCTTACAACAACTCAGATAGTGAAAAGCCAGCAGATGTTTGGAGTACTTTATTAGAAGAAAACTGTTCAGGCAGGAATCAAACCAAGTGGCTGAGTTCTTTTCAACAAAATCACCTAATTATTTTTTTAATGTTGTGTCTTGGACAAGAAGCCCTCTCTCACTCTGGGGTCTTTAATTTTCTATTTCAGAGGACTAGCATCCTTAATTTACAAACTCTGGCCATGAAATAAGGTCATTTATCTTTATTAGCACCTCTTCAAGTGTCCAGTTCACTCTTTTGCTTGAAATAGCAAATCACTTCAGTTGAGTCAGCCTCAGATTTCCCCTCATCCCGTAACTCAAACAAGCCTTACCTGCTCCCAAACGCTTCACTGACTGGCCAACATGCCTGAATCTCCTGAAGATGTTCTTTCTGATTGGCAGCACTTCACCTTTTTTCATGACTTTATGATCAGCCTCACAATAAATAAGTGCAGTTCTCTGAAGAGCCACCTGGCCAAAGACCCTTTTCTCTCTGTTCTCTGTCAACAGATTTGCAACACAAAAATACAGCCAACACCACATAGTGAAGATGAGATTCAGAATTTTTTTGGGCAATCTGGAATGACTTGATTCATCTTCTCTCCTGTTATTGCTAGTAATAAAACACACAAGTCATTCATTGTATCACTGAAGGCACTGTCCTCTACTCATGCTGCTTGCCTCACTCTCTTCCACTTGCAAGAAAGAGACTCCTCTAGTAAAAGTAAACCAGGCATATCAACCTCATTTGAGTGCTTTGTAGCCCATTAATAAATACAACTGCATCCACAAAGAACATCTGAAGTAAGCAAATAGAAAAACATAAGCACTAATAAATCAAAATGTGAATATCATAGTAGTATTTGCCTATCATTTGCATACAAATTCTAGCAATATATTACTTATATATTTTTGAAATGCTCAGTTTCATGAAAATTACTGCTGGTCTTCAATGTCTGGTGAACACTGCCTTTTGACTCCTGGCAAAGTGCTTAAATTAATTACCTGTTTAGCATGCTGGGTTTGCTTTAGTAAAATGAGCAGCCAACTTTGCAGTGGGCCAAAATTCAAACAGAAACTCAATTCATGCAAAAGAGATCAGCCTTACTTTCCAGCTTTAAAACTTGGATAGGTCCCATCCTGTCACAACAGCTCCTGTCAGCCAAGGGGGTGATAGATGTACAATGCAAAGCAAACATCCTTGTTGGTGGAAAAAGAGAGGGTGTTTGCTGTGATACACTGTGCAGTGAAGTACATTGAAACCTGTCTTACAACATCTACAAAGATTTCTCCTATTAAAGCATCCAGCTTCCTATGTTCTTCCTGAAATACATTATAAATGTCATGTGCCGAAGTCTGGTTTCCTGGCAGTTGTATAATGGCCAGCATGGAAATGGAACAGTTTTGTTGAGCAGGAAAATCCTAAGATAAAACTTCAGGAGACACTTTTGCTATTACACTGGATCCAGGGAGTACTCCTCATTAACACTCCCTCCATACAACCTAACTTTGATCTTAGAGGATTTTTTAGAAATTCAAGGATTTCTTATTTTTTTAGTGAGGGGATTTCACTGTCCTGCATACAAGACATAACACAAGGAATCTATGTAATACTTTATAGGTCTAATTTTTCATTGTTTCTAGAATACAACATGAGTGTTTGGTAGCCATGTTGCTAAACCTTGGGGACCTTGGTGTCTGTCTGGAAGTCACTAAATTTCAGTTCTTGCCAAAGGGGGGCCAGATGAAGAAGCCTGGAAAATGTTGCTCTTCATACTGAGCTCCTTGCTCAGACAGCGGAGGAAGAGAAAAAGACATAAAGAAATAGATGAACCCAGAGCTGTACACTGTTCACAAGGGCACACAATGACATGTAACCATCAAGTTGCCATTGGGATTTTACACTTTCTCACTCTACCATTGCTTCAAAATAACAATATGATGGGACACATGCACAGAAACACACGGTCACCATCCCCATGGGCTAACCACAGACTCACACTCTGAAAGACAGCTTCTCCAGCTCATTATTGACAAATCTCTCACCATCATGTCACAGCATTACAAAGCCTATCTATTTTAATGGTGTGGCATGAAAAAGTGCCACTTTGAAAGTACATCTCATCTTCCAGTTGTTTACTTGCCTGGCCTCAGTGATGATAGAATAAGGCAGAAAAAGCCCAGAAATAAGTAGCTGGAAATTTGTGAACTCACATTGGTTTCTATAAATGCTTGTTCTGATTCTTGTTTTGAAGTGGGAAATACTGGGGTGAGGAGGGGGGAGTAGGACAATATAGAAAGACAGTTAGAAAAGCTAATTTGCAATCTCAAATAATTCATTTATGCTGTACTAAAAAAAATCACTTTTAATGGAAATAAAATGTAAGATATATAATACATTAGTTGTACCATTTAATTACCTATTTTAATTAACTTGAATGATGAAATAATCCAGTTCCTATTTAAATACAGCACTTTGCATACTGAAATATGTAACACAATTAAATGTTTGAATCTCAGAGCTGAAAAAATTAATCCTGAAACCGTCTTTTGTAGGTGCTGGGACTGCAATTCAAATTTATCGATTTAATTCAGTTTCTATGCAGGGAAATTACTATGAATTGTCATTTCGTGTCAGGATACAGAAAAAAATAAGAGAATTGTCTCCTTCATTTCTCTGATCTCTATTAGATGTTACTCTGAGCTAGTTCCTTGCTGTTATCACTGCAGACACACTGGAATTTGTTGCTGTGGCAATGCAAACCACAATATAATAAGAGGATTATAGCAATTGCAAACATTCCTTTAAATTATCCATCAATACTCATCTGAAAGTGCCAAAGTCTTGAAGCCTGAACACCTAATGTCAGGTTCCAAAGTCAAAACTTATCTGGTTACTGAAGGCATTAACCATTTACAGGCTGTATTTAAAGCAGCAGGATGGCTGAATTCTCAGCAGCACTTACTAAATCAATTTCATACTCTATCTGTCAACATTTGGAACAGGAATGTCTACCTTTCAGGTTTCTACCTTGTACTGGCAGAGGCAGGCTAGCAGGAACTGTTTCCATGCCTGTGTCCAAAGCTGTCAAATTGCATCATCAGGCACTCAGAAAATACCTAATGAAACAAGTGATGTGACCAAAGCTGTTAAGAGACCTCAACCTATAATTATGTCAATGGAAGTCAAATGTGAAAATACATTGCTCCCTGGGTGAGATACCTAGGAAAACTAAATAAAAGCTAATTAATGTATGACAGCATTAATTTTCTGTATTGTTATTTTTAGCAGCTACAGTCCACATAGAAGAGACAAACACAAGACCCCTAAATAAGATTTTTCCATAAGGGATTTTCCCGAGTCAAAGTATCTGTCTTCCTTTATTGATTGTTAGCTGTAGCAGGCTGGGAAAACAGCTTTTAGCAAGTTATAACTGGAGATAGTTGAGAGCCTGATGTATTACTGCATGCCACAGAAGAGGGAAATCTCCTTCTGGAGATTTACACAGCATGGGTGAAATTGAACAATCCAGATTTTAAGGACTTTGCATGCCCAACACATACAACCTCTCTGATGTTGAGAGAAGCCAAGGGATGCAAGCTGGGGACAAATGCTCAAATTCTATTTTTCCTTTCTCCTTATTTTCCCACCTTTAACCTCTTATTGAACCCTTTCTCAGGAAAACCACAATTGTCTGAATTAATCTCCCACACCCATCAATTTATGTTTCTCCAGTGCTTCTCACTATTACAAAAAGTAATCTCTTAAAGCAAACTACAACAGGCCCTCATTCAAGCCTCTTGTGTTCTGCTCCACTGGCTAATTCAAATGTTTGGCTTTTATTTCTCATTATGTTCAGTTAAAAATCTTTGCAAACCTCAGTCATAGAAATGTGGCTTTAAAAGGATGAGGTTTTCCTTAGCAGCTCACCAACTGGCTGCTTTACCTTTGAGTTTTCATCAGGTCTGTCCTTTGGTGCATGTGTTTGATGTTCTGCTATACAATACCTACAAAACCAGGAAAGAATTCCTTTGCTCTCAGAAATAATACAATGTGACTAAGCACTTTGAATTGCCTTCTCTCTCTCTCTTCCCCACCACCTCCCCTGAAAAAAAATATTTGCCTGGCTTTTGGCTGTCTTTCAGAATAACACCACAAATCCTCCATTAGTATAAAGTGACCTTATTTGAACAAACTCATGACAACACTGGCAATTCCTACAATGATTTTTGATCTGAAGAGAAACTGCTGTTACAGGTACTCTTTTTGAGCAGTTTTTTTGGTTCATGAACTTACACTTCCAACATCTTTTGTATATTAATCTATCTAAGATGTTTCAGCTGTACAGAACATCAAGGTTTTGTGGGGTTAGAATGGCACAAGAAGAAGCAGCAGCATTTTTAACAGAAGTTTGAGACCTTGAACAATGCTGTAGCTCTTTACTAATTCAGACTTAGAATACTTCATAGCATTTAAGATCATAAAGTATCCTATGTCACCAACATGATCCAATGAGTTTGTATCTCCTTTCTTGAAAAACTAAACCGCTTCTTTTTGCTACAATTAGTCTGAAAGCCAAAGCAACAGAATAACAAAGGAAACAATAATGCTAATTTCTGGGGTCCAGGCACATTTTTTTAGTACCTTCTGAAGATGGCACAAAATATCTGTCTTTTTGTAATGCACTCATCTGAAGAATGTAGTTCTCTTAAAACAAGTTTCCTGTGGAAAAAAAGTTGAGTCAGTTTTGGCAATGGCCAAATGAAGAACTTTTAACAAAGCAAAAAAGTATCCTCATAAGTACAGAAAATGTTGGGTTCACATCTTCAACTTTGCTTTAAAACACTGTGGCTCAACCTGCCTTCACTGTAAGCATTCTAAGCCAAGTTCAGAGACAGCTGTAAAGATTCAGTGTATCTGGTGTTTGGTCTTTGTCACAGGCTTGAATAACTGTGAAAATTTCACAACCCTGTGCCTGCTAATCATATTGTATTTCCTGATGACAGCAGAGAAGGAAGAACTACACAGATCACACCAAATTGCACAGGACTTCACTTCTGAGGAATGCCAGGAGGATGCCAGGACAGTTATCTCACACCAGGAAAGCCTCTGGTGAAAACAAGGATCTAATTTAAACAACGGACCTCACCACTAGGCTTAGGGCACCCTGAAACAGAGATAAGAGAAGCTCCAAACAGTTCAGTCTCAATTTCTTAACCAGAAAAGAGATGTGGACCTATGAAGAACCTGAAAGTGGTCTTGCTCTGAGGTTTCAGCAGCATGATGCTACACTGTTCTACAGATGCATCTGTCCTGCCACTTATTAATCTTTCTTGGGGAAGAGAGGCTGCCAGAGCTTGAGTTGTCCCACAACAGGACTCCCCACTCCTCAGAAAACATTACTGCAAGTTGCACACAGATCCAGCCACGCAATGAAAACCAAGCTTCTTTCCTGATAGCTTTGGTCCCATCTTTCTTGGGCTTACAGGAGAATCAGCAAGTTAATTTTGCAGTTATTATCCAACATGGTTTGTATATAACTGGTTTGTATTAGAAGGTGAAGGGCTAGTGCATGAGCTGCTTTCTGGGAGAGTCCTCCCTGCAGGCAATACTGCAGCCATGCCACCCTCCCACTGTCTGCTTCCTTCACCTTATCTTTCCTCAACACACTCCTGATGCTGAAAGCAGATGAGAAACTGCTCTTTACCAGCACTTTTTTGCTTGGAGAATATTCTGCTCGGAGCTGCTTCCTGCCCTGCTCATGTAAGCATGCTTGGAAAGAATCATCATGCAATGATGAGCATCCCATCTCTCCTCAGACATAAATAAATACCTGTTATTTGGAATTATACTTCCTTCACTCCCCAAAGTGCTGTATTACAGCAGTATTTATACACAACATTTATTTTACATTTCTACTGAGAATCATTTATCAGTAATAAATTCTTTTGTGATGCCTGAGAAACCTTGGTATTTAATGTATGCGTTGTCTCATTTTAAAGGATTAAAACAGCTAACATTTCTGGCATGGTCGGCAAAACAGCAAACTGCAATTGCCGAGTGCCCTCTAGTGACACCAGGAGAGAATCTCTCCATTTGCATTCCTGGCGAGGTACTGAAGAACTGACACAGTTTTTTTGATTAAAAGACCCCCAGTTTTTCATAATGTGATCTTCCGCGTGTATTTGTCAAGAACTTCAATTTATAACATTCAGATCAAGCTATCTAGAGCTGCTCCAGCAGCACAGAGAGGAAAATACAGCTTTCTAGTATCTTCATTCGACTTGCTAAATCTAATATTACATTTTTCCTTTATCTTCCATTGTTTAACCAGCTCTGTCTTCCCAGAGATAGGCAAACAGATACTAAATCTTTCCTATTACTATTTCCTATTTTCTATATACACCACAGCAACATTTAGAGCTCCCATTGTACTACAGAGTAAAAAAAAAAAGAGGAAACACCCACCACACCTTTGTTACTTCAGAATAGAAGGAAAGCAGTAAATTAAAAAGTCCAAAATAAATAGGGAACCTGAAATATAATGGTTTATGAAATGAGAAGCAATAGATATTGTCAATACAGAAGTGGGGTCTCCTGGTCTGGACTAACTGCACCCTAAGATTATGCTCTATTTTTGGCAGCTTTGTATTTTTATATTAGCCCAGGTTTCAAGGTAAAGCTGGCACTGGGGTTTGTTAGAGTCTGCAGATACAGAACAATGGCAGCATTTTACACGTTCTAGAGAAGAGCCACAAATCTGAAATTAGCAGCTTTGGAGCAATTGTTCTGTCTTTCTGGTTACAAATGTATTCCCAGAAGGATGGGAAGTTCACGTCCTGTTGCCTGCAGACATGCAGGCAAGTTGCAGTTGGAAGAGAAGCATTACAGTGCTTGGCATTTTGCAGCATCCAGGAGCTGAGTTGGGACAGGCATGGGCACATTCCCAACTATCACCCTTTTTCTTTCCTGATACAATCCAAGTTCGGTTAGACTTAAGATTAAGGCCTGAGGAAAGGTTACAGATAGCCCTAAGGTCTGCATGCTCTAGAGAAGAACAGGGAACCACCAGAACACTCCTGTTGAATAGTCCTGTCTGTTGCATGGGTTTCAGAGGAGTATCAGGTCCGTCCATCTACTCTCAAGAGATTTCTCCTTTCTAGCCATTAGTTTGTTCCTATTACGGAATGGTCAGGCTAAAGGCAAAGAGGGAAACGGGAGCGACAGGCTCCTATGTCTGAAGGGAGGAGGTGCTTTACTGTGGGAAAGTCTGCCAAGTACAAACAGCTGCAGGGGAGGACCAGGGACTTCCCACCGCAGAGTCCAAGGAGCCCAGAGACTGAGAGAAATGATGCACGGCTGTTGCCTGGGAGCCTCTCCATCAACAGCCTTCCTCAACAAAAGTATTTCAAGGTATTTATCAATTCCAATCTATTTCAACAGCAAATAAGTAGAAATATTACTAAAAAAGCCAAAACTCTTTCCAATTCCAGCCCCGTGTTTTCCTCAGACATTCTGCTCTATATCTCTCTCTTTCAGCCCACAGTTTTGAAACATGGTAAGATTGACCTGAAAGCTACATCATTACCCATCAGCTACAATCAGGATAAATTACAAACATAAATTATCACATATATGCTGTAAAAGCATAATGCTGGCTTACAAAGGTTTGAAAGAAAGTCATTGTTCTCTTCCATTTCCATGTTCTTCTTCCATGTTCTTCTATGTTCTGCTTCCTTCAGGTTACCTGTGCAAAATGCTCATGGTCTTACCCAGGCTTTTTATCAAGCCAAGTAGTTCAGGCTCTTGGCCAAGTTGGAGTATACTTTTGACATACCAAGAAATCTCTGGATTTTAGACAGTTTATGAATTTGTGAACTGCATTAAAAAAACCCCAAACAATTCACAGAACACATCTTGAGGTATGAATAATTCAGATGTCTTGCACAGCTTCAGAACTCATTTTTTTTCCTCTGAAGTTCCAGACCATTTGTTTTGGCATTATAAAATACACTGTTTGAGAGAGAGATAGGCTGGCTTTGAAAGCATGATGTAAGAAGATTCACAAGGGGTTGATAAAGATTCATTTATTCTGTTAATTTTCCTGTTATTTCAGGGAGGTGGAGAAGAGGACACTTTCTTCTGACAATGGAGCATCATATTCTATAATTATGGCTGCTGCATGAGACTGATTCCAATACCATTGACTTCAAGACTATAATTACCAGGTTTCTTTATGGATAAATCAGTCATGTAACTATATGGTTTAATTTGATCGATCACCATGCTGTAACACTTGCAATCCAGCACTGCAGGACAGACATTTTCTGGTTATACACCCACATCCACTTTTTAGATCAATGCTAATTTCCCTCTTGTCCTGAAACTACATAAACATTAATACTTAATAAATGTGTAGGAAAAAAAAAATCTCTCCTGAATTGTTATTTCACTTCACTCATCAAAATACCAAACTATTTGCTACCCCTGTGACTGGTGGGAAGCTCCCTGGGTTTTGCAGGGCTTGCTTGGCATCTAATTCACCACAAAGTAAAGCAGGAAGGCAATGCTTCATTTCCAGCTCTACATAATCTCTGCTTGCCCAGGACTGAGGAATACACACTGCAAAAGTTACTTTTCCCTGCAATGATACCAGACTGCCATCCCAGCTCAAGAAACTGTTAACTGTCTTTTGCAGTAGCAATGACTGCACTGCGTGCATCCGAGTCAGCACAAAGTGACAGCCTGAAAAGTAAAAAGCAAAAGCTGATGGCAGGTCCAAAACATCTTTTTGCTAGAGGAATTGCTTTTGAATTGCTTTTGTAAACTTAAGGAATTTACTTTTATGGCAAGGAAATGCTTGAATGACTAGATTTTATAAAAAAATTGTAAGCATATATTTATAACCTCTTGAACATTTTCCACTAACCATTCTATGTATGAGATAGATGTAGTGATGTTTATTATGCTCTATATTTGCTTTCCAAAAAAGCTTATTTTCCCTTTGCTGCAATGTTGACCAAAAAATGTATTTTAACAACAAACAGCATTTCCTCAAGTGAAAGGCATAAAAATTGTGTCAGTCTTTGAACAGCCCTTTCATTCTTGCTCAGCAAAATTAGAATTTGGATAGCAACTTGGATATTGAAGAGTAATTTACAGATTTTCTTCAGATGGTTTTGTTTGTTTGTTTTCTTTGAACTTGAAGAGCTGTTAACAAGTCAAAAGGGCCTCTCATTTATTATCATGACTATTTATTTAGGTTAATTGCAAGTACACGTTATACCTTTTCTGCACCATCATTGATAATTGCTTAATTCGTCTTGACCCTTACCCTTCAACCAAATATTCACTGTAGTAAATGGAAAATCAAGAAAGATTTAAAATACTATTTCCTGATTATTCTACTGCTTTGCTGTCTCTAGGGCTCGCCAAAGCTTTTCAAATTACTAACAGAACTTTGACCACAGTAAATAGTTACACCATTAAGGAAAAAGCTAATGAAGAATGAAAAAAGTTACCATGAAAAACATCTGAAAAAGTGTCATTTTCATTTTCTGTGGAGATGCTGCCTATTTTAAGGATCTGAAGGTAGGTAAAGCTCCCAGGGAATGGCTGGCTAAACTATTCACAGCAATCACCCTGCCAAATGTAAGATGCAGCTAAATAATTCACTAGGTGTGAGGCTGATTGGAAATTCAATCTGATGAAAAATCACCACAAACATAACAAAAGAAATGAGGGCTGGTAAAGTGATTTTTGAGAACTGCAGCACTTGAAATTACCTGTATTTTGCATGCTTTACTCAGGTATTGCATCAATAATGTGTGACTGTAGGATTATGAGGACTGCTCCTCTAATCAAAGCTATCTCAGTAAGTGAAAATACAGGTCAGGTTTTCTACCACTAATTGTATTTCTAGATAGAGGGCAAACAACATTAGAATTGGCCTTTAAGATGCAACAGCTGAAGACAGGCTACAGACAAGATTTTGGTCAGTAGGTGTCTCACTTTAAAGCCATTAAAGAAATACCCTCAGTATTTAAAATGAACTCTGGATTTAGGTTTTAAAATGACATGCATACACAAGAAAAACTGTGAATTTGTTCAACATCTCTCTTCAGTCTATAAATAAGTAAAAAGAAAAAAAAGAGATAAAGAAGCTGCTGCATGTAGCATATTCACTTGGAATTTTGCAGAAGCACATACCTGAAATGTGTGTGTAAACAGATAGACTCAATCTAGAGTAATGTATTTTTAAGGTAACATTTAAAATACATATCCAAAAGATAGTGGCATGTGAAAATGTTCAACCACTTATCCAAAGCTATAAATAGGTTTATGAAGTGAGAAAAAGAAATTAAAACCTTTAGTAGTGCAAGCCTCTATTAGACCCAGGTTTCTTAGTTTATTCTGGGGTGACATTTCCATACCTGTAAGTTAATATGTATGCCATGATTTGTAAAATTTATAGGGGTGGTTTTGTCTGGTTTTGGCAGCCACTGTGCAGCTGACATGTGGCCACACTGAGCCAGCATGGGGCCATGAAGAGAAACGTAGACTAGCTTCAGATGATAAGCCTTCAAGTTCAAAATGATTCATCTTCAGTGGCAATGTATTATATCCAAGACCTCTTTTAGATGCTGAGTAAAACAATCAAAAATGCTTAACACTCACTTAGTTATTATTTTAACTTTCAGGCCACCTCACCCAGTTAATAAAACTCTGATTCTTTCCCCCTCCCCTTGCTGCCTTCCGCCAGCTTCTGTTTTCAGTTCAGAAACCTTGAAGCACATTGAAAATGCAGAGCTATCACACTGACTTCTAAAAAAGAAATGTTTACTGTGTTTGGCCTTTTTATTACTTTTCCTTAACTCAGTTGGCATTTTGACAACCATTTTGATCAAGAAGACCCTAAACACAGCATGCTCTGAGAACAGATTTCTTCTGTACACTCACAAAGG
Source organism: Bolborhynchus lineola (assembly GCA_025448015.1). Classification (NCBI taxonomy): domain Eukaryota; kingdom Metazoa; phylum Chordata; class Aves; order Psittaciformes; family Psittacidae; genus Bolborhynchus; species Bolborhynchus lineola. Next base: position 13,015 of record JAOEHX010023070.1, read on the forward strand.
CTGCAGAGGACTGGGAACATTATTGTTTGGACAGAAATGTGGGAAAAGTGGGCTGGAGAAGTTTGAAGAGACCAAATAAATTCCTATTCCTCCATACCACAGAAATTCAAGCAGAAAATTGCACATTCAAGTGGCAGCAAGAGCCTGCCTTTAAGATGGTTGTACAGCCTTTCCAATTACTGTGATTAAAGAGAACTAGAGAGAAATTACCCTGTACCATTACAGGACTGCTAGTTGTGAAGGTAAAAATAACAAGAGAGTAACAAATTGTAAAACTTTATTTACACTAATGTTCTTCCCATCATTATTACATTCCTTACTATTTATCTAAAGACAGATTTGAAATAATTACTGAGTGCATTCATTCCACTGAGTGGACTGAAAAAAACAAAAACTAAATGAATATGCCAGACATCAGTTCTCTACTGAGTTTTTAAAAATGAAATATTCAGTACTTCAAACTCAAGTGAGCAAAATTAACCTTAATCCAAGGAAACTGCATCAAAGTGATTTAACCTTACTGTAGAAGCTATAGTCCGACACCAAATTGTACATAAAATAGATTGAAAATGCATATCTATGGTCTATTCTGTACCTCAAGAACAATATCACAAAATACATAAACATTTTAGCTGACTGGTTAAGAGCTGGTCTACATAACAGTTGCACAACCTCATCTAAGCAGTAATAAACTGGGAATGAAGAAAACCCAAAACAAAACAACTTTCATTGTGAGAGATAACATCCAAGAATGGGTTACAGTCTAATAATGATTTTGTGCAGTTCTGGAAGTCAGTCTAGTTTCCACTATTCATGTTAGCTATAGAACACATAAAGTAAGTGTCTGTGAATATAACACAAAGCAAAACCCAGTAAAATTACACTTTCAAACATTTTTCATCTAACCCAGGTTGTTTCTTCTCAGTACAAAATAAATTCTAAAGGAAAATGTGAAACAATTTGGATTTGACTTTTACATATCATGATAAAGACAAAAAGAATAGTATTGTTTAGAACTCATCAGTAGCATGTGATAAGAGCTGAAGAAAGGTAAAGGAACAAATCCTTGGTCCTGGGAAAGATCTATATTCAAGTAACATCACCCAAATGTGTATTCACAGCATAATAAACCTTCTGCTCTGAACTACTTTACAATCTGCAGATCAAAGGACAATTATTCGTCACACAGACATACAAGAAGAGAGTCATACCTCCCAAATTCTGGCCACAATGATGTACAGGAGACAAGGTGCTCTATTCCCCAAGTTCACAAAAAGAGGCACTACCCTAGGAGCAATTCAAAATGCAAATCTAAGGTGCTCCATGTTTCTCCTGGGGAAAAAAAAAAAAATCCCTCTCATTCTAACAATTATGAAGACTTATTTTCTGTAATGACTCTTTATGAGCTTTAGATATAACTGTAAGACAAGCCTACAAACAAGAGGTAGCAATACTCCCCATTTATTTAAGTCTGTTGCACTGGCATTTCTGGGTGTAACAGATTAGTAGAGACAGAACTATCAAACCAGTTTAACAGCCAGCTGGAAACAATGGAGATTGAAAGATTAAGTAGCGAAGAATGACCTGTTAACACTATATGGGATGGATCAAGGTAAAGAAAGGGCTATTGCATAGATATCCCAGGCTCCAGTCTCATTAGAATTAGGCACATTTCCAAGCAGCAGGAATTATGCTATTTCTGTTTAATCCATGGACACTGAGATCACATGAGAGACAAGCATTGATATTACACAGACCTCTGAAAGCCCAAGCAACAGGAATATGGTGCAGAAGATGCTTATCCCAAATGATCACAGGACGGAAAGGAGGTGGTTAGGACCCAAGGCACAGCTGTATCACATCCCTTTCCAGGGTGGATGCCCTAAAACTGTGGACAATTCAGGATGCTACCTCTCCCTTGGCTCACCTTCCCCAGGCACAACTGGGCTTTTGGTGAGCCCTTCCCAAACCCTGAACCAAGGATCACAGTAATATGGATTTTAAGGACAGTCCATGGATATTTATAAAAAAAAAAAAAAAAAATCTGTGCCCATTTTTGATAACAAATCCAATTCTCATAGCAAAATTTTCCTTAAAATGTCCTCAGTATTAGATGAATATGTTTGTCCTATTTTTACATACACTTTTGGACTGCAGATAGTTCAAAACAATCAGTTCTGGGTTTAAATACTATAGGAAGTAAGATGTTTGTTTCCAAGTTGCATAAATGCGAGCCATAAAAAAAAACAGAAGCTTTGACAGCTTTACTACAAAGAAAAATTTACATTTCAGTCACAGAGCCATGCATTGCCTATTAAAAGAACTCATTAAAAATACAGATATAAAGCATACACCTTACTTTTGTCTCTGTACGTTGCATGATTTTTATCTCCTATCCATAAATAAAGGAAGCATCAGCACATTTGGCTGTGCACAATATCAAATCCCATCCTCTTGGTAATTGTAAACACACTGAAGCTTGTTATTGACCTTGTATAAAATACTGACACAGGAAAATGGCAAAAAAAAGAGAAAGTTTACCCCTCCTTATATCCAAAGTGTACTATGAACTAAAATACAGCTGGATTTATAATCTGTGGTATGGAAGGAATGAACTGTCATAAAAATTGAAATGCAAAATAAAGTGTGGAGCAAATATAAAATCCAAATTTAGTATAGTAAGGTGTATCCATCCACATAATGACAATTCACATGCATATTTTAGTTGATTTAATCAGTCTTAGTTTTAAGTCTTAAAATACCAGTCACTGTAATGAAACAGAATTTATTACCAATCTGTACAACTTGCACTGCTGATTTTCATAAGTAATCCATTTATATATATTTGGACATCTGAATGGCTAAATTCATTAGTCACTCAGCTCTCACTGACTGCTTGCCTACCTCCTTCATGCCCTATGTTAATGCAGCACTGCCAGTACAAAATAAATTATTCATCTGATTGAGTAAGTACATTTTCTGAGATGTTCTTCAACTTGAATGGATGTTGGAAAATGTATTTTCCTATAAAGATAATATAGCCATAACATTTTGACATAAAGTATCCTTTTCCACATTATCAGTTCTCAAGGACCATAAAGGATTGTACTTATGTACTCCATTCAAAATACTCTGAATGAAACAATTCTTCCAACACGGCTCTAAGAGGTAACAAAGTGCTGTATCAGATCCAAGGACACATCAGTTTAAAAGGACCACAAAACTTTGTGTACAGAAATACCGTGTTTGATGGGCCATAAGGGATAAATGGAGGGTCTGAACCATCATAGATCATAAGAGGAGATATACAGCTTTCACTGGCAGTAGATGTGCACGAGGCACAGTTTAGTGTCTATTACAACACTTTCTTTTTCATGCTCATAACTTTCCAGAGAAATTTTCCGTGCCTGGTGTTCCTGCAAAGGCAAATCCATTTATAAAAGATCTCTATCAGAATCTATTCATCCATTGAAGATATTGTTCTGTAGAGCTTGGCATTATGAGATAGATATATATGGTATTTATATGCCCACCCCTATTATCATATTCCCTTTTTCCAATATGAAAGCATATTACTTTATTAGAAACTAGACATTTGGACTTTAGAAAGGACAGTCTTATCCAAGCCATAAAACACTTTTAAAAAGATGTTAAGTTTCATGTAAAAAGCCACATTACAGAATTGTCATTGAGAAACTGGAACCTGGCAGTGCAAAATGAAAAAAGAACATCCCTAAATAACAAAAAACACTATTGAAGAAGTTAGCCTGCAGAAATGTTCAATCAAAAACATGTGCTAAACTGCTTTTAAAAACATAATCCCTCATCTACATGCAATTTATATTTACAACTGCTTCTGTCAAGAAGAGTGTTTGTATTCATTAGGGACTGTAGTGATAGGACAAGGGGTAATGGGTTCAAACTTAAACAGGGGAAGTTTAGATTGGATATAAGGACGAAGTTCTTTACTGTAAGGGTGGTGAGGCACTGGAATGGGTTGCCCAGGGAAGTTGTGAATGCTCCATTCCCGGCAGTGTTCAAGTCCAGGTTGGACAGAGCCTTGGGTGACATGGTTTAGTAAGAGGCACCCCTGCCCATGGCAGAGTGGTTGGAACTAGATGATGTTAAGGTCCTTTCCAACCCTAACTATTCTATGATACTATATTCTCACCACAGAGTCTGAGAGAGCATCTAGGCAATGTGGTGGGGCAACATTCCAATCCCAGCTTTGAGCTGGGTGGGGATGCAGAATAATTAAATAGGAGAATTTTTAGTTATACCAGGTGAATCCTCGCACTATCTTTCTGTCCTGAAAACACTAATGCCGTTGATCTGATCCTGTAGCAGAGTACAATTGTGTGTGAAATGTTCAAATATTTCTGAAGGAGTCTTGTTTTCCAGCCAGAAAATGATTAGTAGTGATCATATTATCTTTAATGCTGTTCTTTTTATAGCCTGTTAAAACTTCAAAAGTGTACTTATGTGCTCAGCATCTTGTAAAATTGCTAATAAATGGCAATTACTGTTATTAATACTTTCCCTGTAACCGAAAAAGCATATCGTTTTCATTAGACAAAGTAGTTTGCCAGAGAAAATTAGTGAAAAAGCAAGCCAATTCCCTATTATAATACAGCAATTTCAAAGAAGCTGTCTTCAGATCATTCAGGGCAGCTTTTGACAAACAGCAGACACTGCCCAGACTATCTGTAGTTTCCTGCTGTGGCATATTACACAGCTCAGCGGACCAGGTAAGTTGACCCCAGGTTTTCTATCACGTTACCCAATTGTCTCTGCCTCTGTCATGGTTTAAGCCCAGCCGGCAACCCAGAACTCCACAGTCGCTTGCTCACTCCCTCTCCCTTCCTCCCCCTAGTCCGGAAGGATGGGGAGGAGAATCGAAAGAACGTAACTCCCACTGGTTGAGATAACAACAGCCCAGTAACTAAGGTATAACACAAACCACTGCTGCTACCACCAATAATATTAATGACAAGGGAAATACAGCTGATATTTGCTGTGTTAGTGATTATCAGATGGGGGGCTTGGGCTAAGGTTCTTGTTTCATTGTACTTTATGGTAATGACTTGTAATACAATAAAATCATTGATCATGAAACTGACCTGGCTTGCGTTCACAGTGTGGTCACCACCTCTATACTTTGGGAGGTATATAAAAGAATTGTTTAGCAATTACACATCTTTTTGTCTTTTTTCCCCTCCTCAGGTGGTCAACCCATGAAGGAGACATTCTTTAATGTGCTAAAAAGTACTGCCATGGTTTAATCCCAGTCATAAATCTGCTACTATGTCATTAGCTCATCCCTTGCCCTCTTCCTTCCCCTGCTACCAGAGGGATGGGGAAGGAGAATCGAAAGAATGTAACTCCCACAGGTTGAGATAAGAACAGTCCCATAACTAAGGTATAACACAAACCACTGCTGCTACCACCAATAATAATGATAAGGGAAATAACAAGGGAAGAGAAAACAACCGCTCACCACCCCACTGACTGATACCCAGCCCGACCGAGCAGTGAACTCCTCTTCTGGGTAAATGCCCCCAGTTTATATAGCGGGCATGATGTGCTGTGGTATGGAAAACCTCTTTAATCAGTTTGTGTCAGGTGTCCTGTTTCTGCATCCTCCTGGCTTCCCCTCCTCCCTGGCATAGCATGAGGCTCAGAAAGTCCTTGATCAGGCTAAACATTCTAAGCAGCAGCTAAAAACATTGGTGTTATCAGTGCTGTTCCTGGGCTGAAAGTCAAAAACCACAGCAGTGCACCAGATACTAAGAAGGAGAAAAATGACTGCTACTGCTGCACCCAAGACAGTATCCACCCCTTATTCTGTACCATTCACGTCATGCTCAGATCCCTCATATTTCAATATGCCATCAATCTTGTCTCATATATATTCATATATATACATCCACACACACACAAAGATAGATAGAGATCATTCCTTAGTGCATGAACCAACCCTTATAAAGCTGCTGAGTCCATCCAGTCCATGATGTCTGGCTCCATCTCTTGTAACAGTCTTTCAGAGCAGGAGAGGCTGTGTGCAGTGTTGGATCTTTGCCTGCTGATGCTGATCATTCCTTTACTACAGAACTTGTCTGGTTTCATCAAAGTTCATTCTTTGCTGGGATGATGGTTGGAGAAAGTCAGGGCCTGTTGCTGGTAACCTGAGACATCTGGTTGGTGGGCTATAAAATTGCTGCATAGCAGGCAACAGCAGAGTTCATTGGCTGTTTTCCCCTAAAATCAAATTCCCTTGAGGTACACATAGAACTTCCTCATCTTCCTGCATTCCAAGTATATCTGGGTCCCTGCGCAAAAACAATCCCACGAGTGGATTTGCGTTTACCTGAAGCAGGAATAACTCAGACTGTCATCCCCAGCAAATTCTTTATGTGCACCACAGGAGCTTTGTCCCCCTCCACAGTATGTAAAAGTTCTGACTGGGCTGGGCCAGCCCTGTTGACAGATCCTCTGGTGTTGACCAAC
>JAOEHX010023073.1:4751-19792 GCA_025448015.1 Bolborhynchus lineola
CCCCCCCCCCCCCCCCCCCCCCCCCCCGCCCCCCCCCGGGGATGCCACAGACTAGAGTAGCTGCCAGAATTGCTATGCTGGACTAGGTCCCCACAGAAGCCAATAAACTATATTTGCATCTTCCTGTGAGTAGTCCTCCCTGTCTAGCCAGGGGAGGAGGAGGGCTGCAAAGCCTGTTTCCCATTCCTCCCTAGAAATATCAGATAGGAAACAGATAGCTAGTGTGAAGCAGCCAAACAAATAATTGAAAGGGTGCCTGCCCTGGGTCCTGTATCTCAGCTTAGGAAACTCCTGGTGGAGAGCAGCAATCTTGAACTCACTTTGCAGGCGTCAAGGAGTGTATGAGTTGCAGCAGGATTGAGTGGGGATACTTGGAGCTTTACAAGTCAGTGAATGGAAAGGGCTCTCTTGATGACTTCTTGCAAACACCTGCTCCCTGTGTGAGACAGATGAAAACAGGAGTAGACAGTGTTAGTCCTTGAGTGAGTTCTAATTTGAGTGTTCACCAAGAGAGAAAAAAGGAATATTTACTGCATTGTAAATGCACATCAAATAATTCTCTTTAAAAAAATGGATTTTTTTTTTTTACATGGACTGCTATCAAAATGCTACCTTTATAAAGTGGTGAACATTTAGTATGATAGTGTGCCAGCAGTAAGGCACATCCATGAGGTAAGCTGAGCAAGAACGTTCCAACAGACTCAGAGAGGTTAAGTCTGTGTTTGCACTTTTCCCCCAAAAGTGGTATTTTCATGCCACTTGTAACTAAAAAGAAAGATCCAAGTACAACCTCCGTTATTAAAGCACATCCGCCCTGTTGTGATATGTAGCAATCTACCAATGTTGTTTCAGCATCAGGTTTTGATGACTGCTGAAATTCTGGTAATATTACAAATGAAAGAGGAGTTGTGGAAGTATGTAGGCTCAGCACTTTAGTATCATTATCAACACAATTTACAAAGTTATCTTCCGTGGAGTTAGCTGATTGTCAGTCTACTGGAACCTCTGTGAAGTGTTGCTGGTCTTATAAAAGCTTGACTAAAAGAAGCACTTGGCGTATCAGCTGATCTGAGGCATATGAATTTTCTTGAGTATTTTTATAGAACATTCAAATTTGTAACAATTGGTATGGTACTGAAAAATGAATTAATCGTGCTATTGAAACACACTGTTTCTTAATTTTTTTACATATTAGCTTTGAAAACTTGATGACCTAATGTGATATGTGACATAGGGTATATATATGTAAGAAGAGCATGAAGAGCAACCTGAATAACACAGTAGTTGTACTTATTGATGCAAGTTCTTAAAGCATAGAATAGAATCATAGAATAGTTAGGGTTGGAAAGGACCTTAAGATCATCTAGTTCCAAGACCCCTGCCATGGGCAGGGACACCTCCCACTAAACCATATCACCCAAGGCTATGTCCAACCTGGCCTTAAACACTGCCAGGGATGGAGCATTCACAGCTTCCCTGGGCAACCCATTCCAGTGCCTCACCACCCTTGCAGTAAAGAATTTCTTCCTCATATCCGTAGATTCTACATTAACAGTAACACCAACTGTTACCATAACATTCATTTTTATCATGACATAACTATGAATATACCAAAACTGTAATAAGAACTAAGTTGCTGGGTTTTTTGTTTGGGCTTTTTTTTACTTTCCTGTGAAGCTTTTTTTTTTTTTCCTTATGGTTAGATGTCTAACATCAAAAAGCAAGAATTATCCCATGATATCTGCACTTCTAAATTTAAAAAATGTAAAATTCCAATTACTGATTTTTTTAAAAACTTGACTAAAACCAGAGGAAGCTTTCTGTCTCCATAGCTTTCTACATTAATCAGACTTTCATGCAAACCAGAAAACATAAATGTTTTCAAAAAAACTAAGATTTGTGTACAGGCAAAATGAGGTAGCTCAGAACACTACCAACCTCATTATTTTATCTGACTGGTTTTGACGATTTTTGCTTTACATTTGTTCAGAATACTGCCTGAAAATTCAGAGTCGTTCTACAGCATAAAACAAAAACATTTTAGTTTTCCTGCGTGAGAAGTGGTGGTGAACCCTCCAAGCCACTAATTAATCAATCTTGTATTTTAGATTTCATTTTTCTTTGTTTAGTAGTGACTTTGGTGGATATCATGTATATTTGCAATCTTTTCCAAAGACTGAGTGATGGTTCATCAGGACACCTTTCAGAAAATTCAAAAGCTGCCCTCCAAAATTCTCAAAAACACATGCAATTTGGCTATCAAAAGTAATGAAGCAACTCAATTGACAAAAAGAAAAAAAATTGCCACATCTGTAAGATACGTCTGGAATATAAGAGCTGGTTTAATTTTTTAAAATATTATGACTTTTAGATGATAATTGGTTTGTTCTTGGTTTTGGGGATTTTTTTTCCTTTTATTTTATTGCAGTATGCTTAGAACATTTTGTCATCATCATCCCCTTTTTTTCTAATTTCCTTTTTTTTTTTTAATGATAGAATCCAGCTTTCATATTGAACACAGTAGAAAAATAAGTTATTTTTAAAAGGTATTTTTCTGCAGATACTTGGCAACACTTTTTTAAAAGGAGTACTTTTTACCCAGTTATCTTTTCTGTCCACATCTCCAGAGTTCCAGAGTCCATTAAGTTCAAAGTTGACTTAGACTTCCCCTGTATACAGAAATTATGTACTCCTTGATTGAAATCTCTTGAAAGAGTGGAGCTCTGAGATAAGCTATTCATGAACACATCCATACGGGTGGTTATGCACAAACTCTTCAGTCTGCAAGAGCCCATGAGCGGTCATCTAGCCATAAGAACTTCATAATAGTATTTTGACAGTGAGCTTATTTCACTAAATTGAAGCATATACACCCATGAGAATACTGCACAATAATGACAAAAATTGAATTCTCAAAATTTTGGTGAAATATTTTAACTCTACAAAGGGGAAAATTCTGTATCCTGTCCTATCCTCAGTGTTTTTCTACTAGTTAGCTCTGCTTAACAGGCAAGTTTGCTTGGTCTTACTCCAATGTAACATATTGATTATGTTCAAATAACTGGTAGCTGGTGTAGATATGTGGGAATGTAATGGAGTGAACACGGTCATGTGAGCAACCCAGACAGCTACTTTACCATGGTGAGGTAGTGAGCTGAAGGCTTTAGGACCTTGCCTGAGGGCGTGTATGTACAGGAGGGAGAGGGTAGCTGCAACCCTGCAACTGACTGTTCTCGAACTTGGAAACGAGTTGTAATTGGAAACATGTACTGTAGTAGTCAACCAATCATTGCGCGATTGCTAACATCCAGTTAAGGAATGTTAACCAATCAGATGTTACTGAATGTTCTGGTATCTTGAAACTCTCTATAAAAGGCACATGTGTGTTACAATAAACTGTCAACACTCTGATTACATTAATTTGTGTGTGTTGTCTGGAGCTCCAGCTGCATAGATACTTGACAGCTTTCTGAGAAATATATAAAACCTTCTGGTATTACCTATTTACTGTGCTTTCTATAGCTTGGATATATTAATTATACTATAGTTAAATGCGGCGTATCACAACACGGACTAAAGTTGATGAGGAGACTCAAATCCAACTTTATTAAAATCAAGCGCTGTTTATCCCCCTGTTCTGTACTTTCCCAACCTGCACAAGCATGCCATGTTCAATCTCACTGGCCCCTGTAAAAACCTCCAGGTAAATAGTTCAATCACAATGCTCAGCACATGTTGTCCAGACAGCAACAGCTTCACCCGGCACATCAACCCCCACATCATCTGGCTCCAACTGAGACTCCCGCCACAATATCCTGGCCTATCCCTCCAAGGCTTGTTTTTCAACCTTTCCTGTCCTTCAACATTCCAACTTACTCCCACAGCGCTTGTTCAGCATCAAGGTCTCAGAGCTCATTCCCAAACTGTTTCTCATCAAATCTTACCGCCTTCACTCCCCAGAGTTAAAGACTGGTAATGAAGTAAACATCAATATATATTGTTTCTTAACAAAGTGGGGATTTAATAGGATTCATCTTTCTTTTTTTTTTTTTTTTTTTTTTTTTTAAAAGTATTTTCCTAAGATCTTAAAGGCACATCTTCTTTGAAAATGTTGAAAAAGTATAGTTTCAGAAATAATCTCAGACTTTTTGGACATTTTAAATTTAAGCGCATTGTTTTGTTTAAGCACAGAGATAATAAAGGTATACATGAGCACTGACTACAGCGTTCTATGTATGTTTAAGTGGAGTTTTGTCCCATGATCAAATATTACTCTTTTCCTTATAAAAGATTTTGACAGATTAAAATGCTTTTTCCTGGGTGATATTTGTAAATTCGCATACCCCTACACAGCCAATTTCATCAAATTCCCTTTTCTGATGGATTGTGTTGAAAAGTAAAATTTTATTCTATCTATCTAATATTACTACCATGAATAGTTCAGCTGACACCAACAGACAGTGAACAGATCTGTAATGTTAAGTACTTAATGGCAACCAGGTTGGAAAAAGATCTTTAAAATCATCCAGTCCAAACTTTACCCTAGGACTGCCAAGACCACCACTAGACCATGTCACTAAGGGCCTCATCTATGTGTTTTTTTGAACACTTCCAGGGATGGTGATCCCACAACTTCCTTGGGTAGCCTGCTCCAATACCTGATCACCCTCTCAGTGAAGAAATTTTTCCTAATATCCAAACTAAACCTCCCCTGGTGCAGCTTTAGGCCAATACCCCTTGTTCTATCACTTGTTACCTGGGAGAAGAGACTGACCCTCACCTCACTACAACCTTGTTTCAGGTAGTTGTAAAGAGCAATCAAGTCTCCCTGAGCCTTCTCTTCTCCAGACTAGACAGCCCAGTTCCCTCAACTGTTCCCCATAAGGCTTGTGCTCCAGACCCTTTATCAGCTTTGTTGCCCTTCTCTGGTCCTACTCCAGCACCTCAATGTCTGTCTTGTAGTGAGGGGCCCAGAACTGAACACAGGATTTGTGGTGAAGCCTCACCAGTGCTGGGTACAGGGGGATGATCACTGCCCTGGCCCTGCTGGCTGTGCTATTTCTGACACAGGCCAGGATGTCAATGGTCTTCTTGGCTGCCTGGGTGCAAGCTGGCTCATGTTCAGTGTCCATCAATCAGCACCACCAGGCCTTTTTCTGACAAGCAGCTTTCCAGCCACTCTTCCCCAAGCCTGTGGTGTTCCATGGGGTGGTTTTGTCCCAGGTGCAGGACCCAGCACTTTGCCATGTTGAACCTCAACTGGCCACAGCCCATCGGTCCAGCCTGTCCTAGATGCAGCTGTGTTAGTTTTTATTCAAGTGTTCAAACAAAGCCAAAATTTTACACGGCTCTTTTAAAGGACTTAGTCCAGGTTCAGGTTCAAAATTTTAGATCTTAAGAAGCTCTGATCAATATCTTGTTCTACTCTGTCAGTTGTCCTTAATTTTTCTTGTCTTACTGCAACAAGAATGATAAATGTCGGTTGAGGATGATACTGAAACTGCAACACACTTCACTTGATCCATCTTCCCACTCACAGATATTCTTAGTTATTCAAGTCTCAGCTGTCTCAAACTGGTGTTACTTAACAGGTTCTGTCTCTTCTTCCCCTCCCTTCCCTCTCCCCTTTTTGTTCCCTACTCTTTGCCCTTTAGTTATTCAGAGAAAGGATGTTAAATAACTGAATCAGCGGTGTTTATTTTGGACAGAAGTAGCATAGAATATGGTAGAATATGCAGCATTCTCATTAATTTTAACTGAAAATTTAGAATAATGTAAGATTAAAAAGGAAATAATATTCAATTGTTTAAAATAAAAAGGAAGTGGATATTGTATGCATTTGGGTTTTGGTTTAGTTTGTTCTTTTTCTTCTTTTTTTTTTCAAACTAGTATAAGTCTCCAAGAAATACAGATATTCTGTAAGAGATGAAGTAAAATCTGTAAATATTCTAGCTCTAAAATCACCAGTCAGGTTTGTGCAAAAATAAATTTAAATTCAGTTTATTGTTATTTTGGGGCATCTCTGTATTATTGTACTTTATTGAGCTTTATTTCTGTTTCCAAGACTAAATCAAAAAAAGAAGTTGTTGTTTACCATTTTATGATAGGTTCAGAAGGTGCAAAATTTCATTCTGATGAATTTTGAATGTGTTTGAACTCTCCTCTCTTACACTGACTACAGTTCACAAATAACATTCTAAATTGCAAGTACATGTGCATCATAAGAGTAAATTCTGATTTTCTAAAGAAAACATGGTAAAAAAAACACAGTGTAACCTGTGCCATATGAGAAAGCAGCAAAGAATAAAAGGATTCAGTATCAATGGTCATGACAAAAAGGAAATATAATAATATTAGCATTGAATATGATTTAGTCTTTTGGACTGAAGAGTCAAAGGCCAGGGCAGAAAAGATCAATTTTGAAATAAGACGTCAAGAGACTAGTGACTCATAATGCTCAAAAAGAATGAGGGATACATTTAAAAAATGAAAGAACCATGGAAAAGTGGGGCAAAGAAGTGATGTTCCTCCATTTGGTTTTATTTCTTACTGTGTCTCTGACTAGCATAGTAGATATTCAGAGACAGATGCATGGAATCATACAATAGTTTGGGTTGGAAGAGGCCTTAAAGACCTTCTAGGCAAAGCCTCCTAGACCCAGGCAGGCACACCTCCCATTAGACCAGGTTGCTTAAAATCCTATCCAACCTGACCCTGGACACTTAGAGAAATGAGCAGCCACAACTCTCAGGGTGAACTGATCCAGGACCTTGCCACACTCAAAGAATTTCTTCCTAAAATCTAATATAAATCTATCCTGTTCCAGTTTAAAGCCATTTCCTCATGTCTTATCACTACACACCCCTGTAAAAAGTCCATTTAAATTTCTTGTAGGCCCCTTTAGGTACTGCAAGGTTGATTTAAGGTCTCCTCAGAACCTTCTTCAGGCTGAAGAAGGCCTCTTTCAGCCTGTGTTCACAGGAGTGGTGCTTTCTGATCATATTCATGGCCCTCCTCAGAACTTGCTCTGACAGATTCATGACCTTATGTTGGTGGTCCCAGTGTCATGGTTTAAGACCAGACGTTAATCAGCCATGCAGTCATTAGCTTACTCCCCCCACTTCCTCCCCCAGCTCCCGGAGGGATGGAGAGGAGAATCAAAAGAATGTAACTCCCACAGGTTGAGATAAGAGCAGTCCAGTAACTAAGGTATAACACAAACCACTACTACTACCACCAGTAATAATAACAATAAGGGAAATAACAAGGGAGGAGAATACAACCGCTTGCCAGCTGCCAACTGATTCCTAGCCCGACCCAGCAGTGGTCTAACCCTTCCAGGTAACTGCACCCAGCTTATATAGTGGGCATGACGTGCTGTGGTATGGAATACTTCTTTGGTTAGTTTGGGTCAGGTGTCCTATCTCTGCTTCCTCCCAGCTTCCTCTACTCCCTGGCAGAGTATGCAGCCCAGAAAGTGCTTGGTCAGACTAAACATTACTAAGCAGTGGCTAAAAACATCGGTGTTATCAGCACTGTTCCCAGGCCGAAAGTCAAAAACACAGCACTGCACCAGCTACTAAGAAGGAGTAAAATGACTGCTACTGCTGAACCTAAGACACCCATATGGGTGTAAAAGACCTTGATGTGATGGATTTCTGAGCTAGACTAGCTGCTATGAGAGCTTTGAGATACCAGAGGAATGTTCCTGGGCAAGTTTTGAGACCATCGGGAGTATTTCAGGGAAAGTGCGGCAAGATAAGAAGGAAGGAAGAAAGAAGTGAGGAACCAATATCCAATGAGGGAACGACCCTGAGAAGCAGACAACCAGTCAAGGCAACCAGTGAGCAAGATATCAACCAAGGAAGAAGCAAAAATACCCATGTGGACAGTGATAGCTAAACAATTGTTTTAGCTGCTCATACATGGGGGTACTTCGTATAGCCTATATTAACCTGGACCTTTAGGAAATAAACAATTTTGTTTCCTAACCAGAAACGGGGTCCGTGCCTCATTCTCTACACACCCCAGTGCTGAATGAAATACTCCAGGCAGGAGCAGCATGTATCTGCATAGTGGTAAGATGCCACGTACTTCCAACTGCTGAGGAGGTTAAACATCTGAGTCATTTCAGTGTCTTGAGATAGTACAAGCTATCTATTTTACTCCAGCAATTACTGTATCTTGTAGTGTAGTATCTCAGTTTAAGCACCTAAAGAACATTGCTAATTCTGAGAACTTGCTGAAGATAAGTGCCAAGTGAGATTAAACACTCAGAAATGAGCTTTTCTGGACAGTTTTGTTGTGGGTTTTTTTTTGCGTAAGTAACTGACCTTCAAGCTACAGATCCCATGAGAAATTTATGTAACATATAGGCTGATGCATCTTTAAAGATGTGACCAAAAACCCCAAACCATGTAAGTACTGATATGAGATGGGAGTTGTGTGTAGAGTTGATTAAGTCTGGAGGTTTCAACTGAGATGTGCATTTGTTGTAGGAACAGGTCTATTTGTGCTGAAGAACATTCCTTTTAATTTTTAGTGTAATATAACAGAGGTGTAGCAACATTGTAATAAAAGTGGTCTTTAAACAATTACTTTTAACACAACAGAAGGAAGTATTGTTGAACTGTTCCGTGCATACTTTGAAAAATTAATACAAAATCAAGTCTATGGTATTATTAGTTTCAACCTAGAGAAGAGATTAGGAAGTTATTACATTATTTTAATAGCTGACTAAATTATAACATAGTTATACGCAGTTTTGTTGATTACAAGAAAAGTAAGGAATAGCAGTAATATAAATACTTGAGGTTCATGTAAGTTTTCTGCTTCTGTTGGCTGCTGTTGCTGATGGTTTTTTTAATTTTCTTTTTTTCTTTTAACACCCTGCACTCCCCAACAAATTTATATTTTTCCAGAGCAAAACTTCTTATCATTCCACTGGTAAATACTGCAGAGCTTCAGGAAAGAAAACTTGGAACTGTTCTGGAGGGAAAGAAAGAAAGAAAGGGCAAGAGAAAAAGAACAAGACAGAAATGAAGAGATTCTGAAAGTCTTAATACAAATTACTGTGACAGGGTGATCTTGTTTCTCATCCTGAGAATGTAATCAGAGGATCTTGAGGAAAATCAATGAACAAAATGATGGAATTGTCAGTAGTGTTCTTGTGTGTATGCAATGGAACAGGAAACATTGTCTGAAAGTGACTGCCTGGGCAGGTGGAAGCATCATCATTATCTCTGCAGAAGAGAGAAAGGTGCTGGATTCTAAGAGGAAGTTTTGAGCTAGATATTCAGCAGCTTGCTTTTTTTTTTTATAGTTTTTTTTTTTTTAATTTCTCCCTTGTGTGTCTGGCTTCACTTCTAGTTAAAACAATTCACTCTGTCCCTCTTTACACTATCAAATAGTATCAAAACTTCCTTTTCATCCTAAGTCTAGTAGTTAAGAGGCAGTCAGCATGCAAGCTATTCTGAAAGAAGATGTGGGAAGATATAAACATCAGCTTTGCTCCTCAGCAAACTCTGTATATTGCTCCAGTTCTTACATTAGGCATGGTAATTTTGTTTGCTAACTGATAAAAGGCTTATCTTGAGTTCTTGAGCATAATTAGAAGAACATGAAGCTACAAAACCTGATAAATACTCTGTATTAACCAGTGCTTTGACCAATTTCCATTAAAAAAAAAAAAAATCAGAATTAATGAATACATTGGACTGTACAGTGATAAGATGCTAAATTTTATTACAGGTATGTATGTGATTAAACATCTTCTTATCCTTTATTTATATGACTTAAGGGTTTACAGTAACTTAAAATCTGATTTGAAAACAGCAAAAGACAAATGTAACAAGTAAAACATCTTCTTGAAAATGTAAAAGAAATAAAATCAATTAATTAATGCAACTGTAAATGGTTCTTTTATTTAAAACTGAAAATAAAGGAAAACAGTAACATTTATCTTTCCACAGAGTTAAAAAACTCATCAACAAGTGACAGTATCACAATGGCATTTCATATATGTCTGCAAAACATGAAAATAAACTATTTTATTTGAGTTCATTTTTTTGTAAACAACCACAGTAATGTTGCTCTGCTTACTGTAGTGAATTGTACAATGCATTTACAGTTTTGTATTCAAGCATAATGAATTTTTATTGATACTATTTTAAGCAATCTATTAGGACACCTTTAAGACCTTTGCTCAGCCCTAATAACTAAAATTTGTGTAACAAAAATGACTATTAGATGTCATTTAATAAAATTTCTCACGAGCTGATTATGTGCATCAGCTGACCTTGCGCATAATACATGCTAACGAGGTACTGCTAGTTTCTTAAGTTATTGAAATATGTATAAAGAGTCAATAATGAATTCAGCTGCTGACATTTCCGGTGTTGACATACCTTACCAACCTCAGATGCACTCAAAATTCTCCCTGGCTGAAACAATAGCATACATTAGTGCATGGAGGAATACTTATAAGAAATAGAAATCTGTAATTTAGTATTCTATTCTCAGAGATTTCCAATTTAACCAGGATCCTTTATTTGTTTGGTGCTGAAATATAATTCACTGTATGACTCTCATGCTGTTTTGCATGAGAAAAACAGACAAAACTATATTTTTGATATCTTGCAACAAAGCCTTATTACATGCCCAGCAAGAGGCCAAAGAAGAAGTTAGTGCTGAGTCCTTCATTCTTTGTGGTATCTTGTGTCTTAGGTTATACATGGAGGGGAATGAATATTTGGGAGATAGTTGGTTTCACATCAACATAGATCAAAGCTGAGGCTACTGTTGGAGTGAAAAACATTAATTTTGCTGTCTCATGTAAAAATTAGCAATCTAGTTCCCATCAGCATGCAAATTTCAGTAATTCCAGTGCTCTATAATGGTGATTAGGACCCTTTTTTATCACTGAAGAGAAAAACATTATGTCCTGGGTTGTATCTTAACCTTCTAATTAAGATAGTCATCACCTGAAGTCACAACACAGCATTGTGTTTGTGGGGGTAGCACAAAATGGAAGCAGCAGGAGGAAAGGCAGTGTAAGAACATGTCTGGTAGATTTATCTGCTATGTTTAGTTTAACCTCAGCTTGCATAGCATAAACCCATGAAATACAGATGAAAATGAATCTGAAATCAGCAACATTTTTTTTGCTAAACTTGTTAGCTGCATACAAGCTAAGTATTAGGGAGAATAACACTTTGCAGTCTAAAATGGTGCTCGTTACATTCAATGTCCTTGCGCAGTCCCTGTGTATAATTTCTACCCTGCCTGAAATTTTTCCTAATATTATGCTGTATTTTTTGGGGGGAAGAAACAAGTGTATAAACAATGGTTACTGTAATTCAGTCTTTACTTAAAATATGTAACATATTCATTTAATGGTAAGACACAGATATACTCAGAGTAGCATGTTATAAATTCAAAGAACGTTTTTCCCCCTGCAGAATAACAATCAATAGCCTTACAACAAGCAAGACGCATCATGTAAAAAGACTAGTTGATTTTAATGTGATCTTACTGTTTGAAGGATGGTGTTGTGGAAACCCTTTATATTTATAAGATATTTATGTTATAGATGCATGTCTTTACTTGAAATGGAAATAAGAGACCCCATTCGTGTTTCTTCAGACAGGAGCCTATTTAAGTGATTTTATCAGAAATCATAAAGTGGAGCTGTCAAAGCAGATTTCTTTGAAGTACCCCTTCAAATCAGAAAAAAATATTTAATGATTTGTTATTTTTAGCAGAACTTTGAGGCATTCAACCATTAAGTGAAAGACTAACAAAAGAAAATGCTTTATGGAAGATGTTGGTTATTTCAGTATGAATAGGGTTGAATTGGTAATTTCTTAAATCATTGAGTTGAGTGGAAATCATCTCCTTAAATAAATTTCAGCATAAAAAGCTATCCTGTTGAGCCCCAAATAGTCCATTCCACGTATTTAACTTTGATATTTTCTGAGTGTAAGGCAGAGTTATCTCAGTTCATTTTCAGAAAACTTGAAATCTTGAAGTTTCAAAAAAGCTTGTCACAGAAGTGAGGATACTGGATGTCCTGATGGGCTGTTCTGAGAATAGTGAGAACAAGGCAGGGCAATGAGGTCAGAGAACCCAAAAAATGACCTGTAGATTTAGAAGCCTGCTAAATTCACATCAATACTTAGGCCCCAGTGCTGTAACATAAATGCCTGAGAAACTCAGGGTGTTGGATTCAATTCAGTGAATATTTTCACAATTGATTGCTGTTGAATTGATTAATTCAACTGTTATGATAATACTAATAAATGAAGTACCTATTACAGTTTAAAGATACTTTTAAATAAGTAATTTTAAAGTTTATTTTTGCAAACATCTCAAATGTTTTGTAAATATGAAAGTCTGGACTATTTTAAAAGAGAATTTGATGATCTACTACCCTTTGATGGAAGTAAAGAAATATATCTTTAAAAGTCAGTATAAGAAAGAATTCACAATTTTAAATATTTTTAGGGAATTTTTTGCCACATACATAAAAGTAGTACAAATGTTAAGTTCAGAAAAATAGAGTGCTGTTGTGTATGTGCTGTTCATGAGCTGAAACTGTTAATAAAGATGTGATATATCATGTATCATGTTGTATTATGATGATACTGAACTAGTGAGAAGTTAACATCCACATTTAAAATCTAGTGCCATTTCCAGGCAAGTCTTCAGATACAGGTTTCCAGTGAAGTTAGGAAAAAGGGTGGTAACAACATTTTTTAAGTGTAAATGCAACTTACTTTGCTATCAGCTTCCCAGCACTACTCAGCTACTCTGTTTTGCTCATCTTGTCTCTCTACCAGTTTATCTTACTCAATTTGGCAAGGACTGTGTCAACAGTATCTTGAACCACATCTCATAACTTGCCACTCCTGTGCCTTGCTGCAGCTGTCACTCCTGCACCTCTTTGCTGAGTCTAACCTTCAGCTCCATCCTCTGGCTGTTGAGCTTAGAGTTGTTATTCCCTGCTCCCCCATGCAAAGCTAACTACTCCCCATCTGTCAGTGTATGGACTGTATTACCTATAAGCTTATGAAAGTACCAGTGATAAATACTATGCAACTATTTCTTGTATTTGTGTATAAAAGACAATGAGAAGACTAATTTTTTCTCTGTGTGTATGAATAAAAGATTTTAGGCCTCACTAAGTTTAGAGCAACTCTCAAAAGACATTTTTCGCAAAAACTCTCCACAGAGGGGTATAAATAAAGTATTGTAATTGAAGGGGTCTTGGAATTGTTCCCTGGCTCTTCTTTTCTTGGTTTTTTTTTTTTTTTTTTTTTTTAACAGAAGTACTGTTCAAAGCCACTTCAAGTTTTCCAAGTTTTCTGTTGCTTAAGAGGACCCTGTATTTTTGCTGAAACCACAGCACCTATCAGAGATAAACAGTTCCCTTTTCCTGTTCCTTCAGTCCTACTAGTGAGAGAGACATTTAATACTGTTCACAATCATGACAGGTTTTAATGCAGATGACGTGATTGCAGTCTCAATACCACTGCTCAATTCATTCTCTGTCACTATTTACTCAGTATCAATAACCAGTTTTCTCCTACCCTTCCTGGAAATTCTTCACACTAATAAACCATTCTTTGGAGTGCTTACACTCCAGATAATTTTTAACTATCTGAACAGATGACCTACAAACACAATTACTAAGCAGAAGAGTTCATGTAGACTGATGGCATGTACACACTACAGCAGATTTTCTCCATTACTGCTCCTTTGCTTTGTGGAAAAGTTGTGCTTTTAAATGAGAAATAGAGATCAAGACATTGAATTCACGTTTTAGAGTAAACAGCTTCAAATACAAGAGCAGTTGGATCACTGTCTAATGATCTGATACATTTCTAGTTGCAGCAAATTACTCTGGAATATCACTTTAGATTTTATATTGCTGCATTACAGTTATTTTTTAAAAAAGAAGCTTAATGTTTCAAATTCCTTCAATATCAAAGGAATGAAGTTCCATAGTGGGGTTATTTTGGTTCTAATCTGAAAAAAAAAAAAAAAAATAAAAAAGCGCTGTATAAGGGTACAAACCAAGTCAAATATTTACAACAGGCACACCTCAAGTTCATTGCTGAAGTCATCTCCAGTTAAAATCTGGGTCTCTCTATATAATGAACATTTTGCCCACTCTTGAATGTAATAAATTATTTATTTTCTTTGAACTTTCCATGGAAATGATGTGAAGAGGTAATCTTTGCCTATGAAATGGTGTGAAGAGGTAATCTTTGCCTACAGAATGGTACTGCTTTACCATTATGAGAGCTGCAGTAGATAACACTGTGGGATAAACACAAATTCAATACATTTAAAGGTCTTTGCAGTTTTGGGAGAGTATTCAGAAGTGGGGGAAAAGAACAGATGCTTATGCTACTAAATATAGTGCATAAAAGTGTGATCTGATAACAGAAAAATAAAAACAGACACACGCACATCCCATTTATGTTTCAAGCTCTTTTCCCTGTGAAGAAAGATCTTAATTGCATTAAGAAATGGTCTGGGAGGTAGAGAAGTCCAAAAACCATTCATTCTTTCTTTAGATATGGAGCAAACTATGAATAGGCATGATGGAGTGGAAGCAAAACTTACAAGAATGATAAAAAGTAGTGTCAGAAAGAATGAGAATGGATATATTCTAGAGGAAGTTATGTAGTCTAAGTACACCGACGAAAGTTATTTCAACGTCTGCTGTAGCACACTTCATGTTCCTCAGCAATCCACTGTGGATGATAAGAGGAGAGATTAAGCATTATTATGGCACCATGAAGATCATGGAAAATTTTTACTTGTCCAGGTAAATGTAAAATAAATGTTTATGGAAAAGCAAGAGATGCACAATCAGCTGAGAAAATATGTCCAAAAATTTAATGACTTTAACTTGCAAAATAGAGAAATAAGAATAAAATACTAAAAGTAAAAAAAAAAAAAAAAAAAAACAAAAAAAAAACCAAAAAAAAAAAAAATAAAAAAAAACCAAAACAAAACAAAAAAAAAAAAAA
>JAOEHX010023075.1:11604-22123 GCA_025448015.1 Bolborhynchus lineola
GACCCTGGAGTTTAGCAAGACGGACAGGCTTGGCTGGGCTCATTTTTCATTGGTTCACTAAACCTGATCTGACCTCAGCATATGGAGTTCCTGTGCTATTCAGTTTTGTCTAGCCTTTCTTTGTTAGCCATCTCTTGACAAGCATTCTGTTACAAGTTTGTGACATCTAACTGGTTAGGAACAATTCACATTAAATCAAACCATCACATTAAATGTTAGTCTCCCACACAAAAGATTTGACAGTGAAATCTGGCCTCAAGGAAACTACAGCAGGTTCTAGCACATATGCAACTTTTGTGTTGGCATTTCATTAGAATGTACGCTGATACAATGGCATGAATGAGAGTAACCAAGAAGCAAACCCCAGCTTTCAAATCAGAACATTCCCATTTTTATTGTTATTTCAGCATCCTCAACTCAGCTCTTATGACTGGAAATATTGCTTATCCTTGCTGCTTCTGCTTTTAAACATTTACCACAGTCCTACAAAAATTATTTGAAAAGTTGAATGTTATCTCTAAATGTTCAAAATAAATATTC
The DNA here is from genome assembly GCA_025448015.1 of Bolborhynchus lineola. Lineage (NCBI taxonomy): Eukaryota > Metazoa > Chordata > Aves > Psittaciformes > Psittacidae > Bolborhynchus > Bolborhynchus lineola. The sequence continues at coordinate 12,145 of JAOEHX010023075.1, forward strand.
AAGAAGTTCTGATTTAAATAAGATGCATTTGGAATCTCTGCCTCTTAACAAAAGGGAGAAAACATCTGTTTCATTTCAGCTTCTATTAGTAAACACATCTGATTTCATTTGGCATATACCACATTTACATTATTTAAGGAGAGAATCCTCAAGTTATGGACATGCATGAATTTCACAGAAGCTTTGAGTGAAGCCACATTACATTAGACTACATCAGGTAGGAATCCAGATGGTTAGTATTACTGCAGGTGGTAGGTGCTTTTTAAAAACACTACACAGGTTTTTTCCAGTTTAACACCTCAGCATACGACCATAACAGGAAGTGTCTCCAATAGGAGATAAAGTGAGGACTGATGAAGGTGCTGCCTCCTGGCCTGAGATTTGGTAGATAGCTTTGGTAGTAAAAGTCAAGGTGTATAAGAATCGGCTTGGATAGACATATGTGGCAAATACCACTCACTCAATATTTTTAAGTGCTCGCTCCATGCTTCTACTGGAGTTTCTCATGTTGTAGCAAAAGTGGCAGAAAATGATGTGCCAGCACTGAGGCACTCCTGTTTGGAGGGGGGACAACAGTAAAGAGACTGTCATTACTGTCTAAATTGGGACACCTGCCAGTGCTTCTTACTAGCTTCGCTGGTTAGATATAAGCATGAGTATGCAAAGCTGGTAGTAAGATGACTTTTTCCTACTTAGAGTGTCAAAAATGTAGGCAACAACCCTGCCTTTTGGACTTGGAAATTCAGGGAGTGGTATCATGTAACTTAAATTCAAACTTTCTCTCCTGAACACTATAAATCTCAAATTACCTTTGTGTCCTAAAAATAATTTTTATTCTGTTCCGTAGTTTCCATAGCAGGTACAGACTCGGTGCAAGGTCTACACTACTTGAATGACTGATTTCAATAAGCTAGCATTTTAAAGCAGATAGCATCAAAACATGATGTGTTAAGGCCTTGCACACACTGAAACACTATGGGAGCCAGAGGTTTCTGTTGTTGTTTTTTTACGTTTGAGCGAACATGGAAATAACGAAAATTATAATTCCTCTCCAGAAACAACTTCAATTTGAGATTTTCAAAATATTTCAGTATTGTGGATTCATATGCTTCATTATTTGTTTGTTTCAGCAAATGTATCAATATTTGTTTCAATAAAGTTGCAATGTTTTATTTTTGGTAATATTATATGTAAGGCAACATTTTTTTGTGTCATCAACATCATAGTCTTACCTTATTTCTGTTCAACTTGCATATTACACTAAATTTAAAGCACATTATATACGGTGTAGTTCCTAAACTGCAATGCAAAATACATTAATTTAAAAAATATGTACTCAATATTGGCAAAGAAGCAATTTATATTATGAAAAGTCACATGTTGGCTGCCATCAAAATGAAGGTTTAAAATATTTTAAAGAAATTAAAAAATTCTTTTTTTTTCCCCACTCTGTTTTTTATCCCTATATATTAACACTATACTCAGTATTTCATTTCAAGCAATTTTTTAACATCTGAAAACTTTTGTCAAAATTTCCTTCACTACCTGGTTTATGACACAAAGAATGACACTCAGAAAGAAAACTACTTAGCCTTTTGGATCTCCAACCTTTCTTCACAAGACAGGACAAGCCTTCTCCATAAAAACATTACTGCTGATGTTAATGAAACTGTGTTTCATTGCTGAAGCCATGGTGGGATCCTCTGTGAAAAATATTTAAACTCTGCCAATATGGAGAAAACAAGAGCATCCGGGAAAGAGAGAGAAGATGCATGGCTACTGTAGACAAAAAAAAAAAATCATGGTATGATTTCTCAAGAAAAAAGGACCCAACTAATTCCTTCCCCATTATTAGGAGGGCTGGTGAAGAATCAGATCTGTACTTTGTAAACTGTTTATTCTGGGACCATAGAAATTTTGGGGTTTGTGCAGATTTAAGCTTAGTGAGGCCATATTATATATGGTGTTTACTCAGTACAGTAATGCATGTATTAAAACCTCAAATTCTATAAAAAAATCTGCAGAATTACTTTTCCTAAATCCTTCTCAGTTTGATCTCATTCTTCACAATGTCTTCTAGCAATGCCTGTATTATTTAGTTTAACATGAGGATTTACAATGCAGTTTTAATTATGCTAGCGTCATGAGCTCACTCATGTACTATCTGATTTAAGAAAGCATTTCCATTAAATAAGTTTTCACTTGCAACACTGAGACAACTACTTCTGTGCAGTAGATTGACCTATGTTATGAAGTGAGTAAGTCTAGAGAGTACCTGATACGCTCTTGTAAATCAGATACTCAAAATTCAAATACTTGGCAACTTTATCCTTAAAACTCAAAATCTCAGTGTTTTTTCTTGCTGGAAAGAACAGTGGGTGTTTATTTTATATGCCTACTAAATCCACCCTTACATTTCTAATTGAACAAGTAGGTTTGCGGACAAAAGTACTGAAAATTACTCCCCTGCCCCCGTGCAAGTGACTGCGGGATCAGGGACTATGGATCTGACACAACAAAATATTTATGTTAGTATTTTTTTTTCATGAAGTAAAACATCCAATGCAAGATTAATGAGATTTCTACAAGCACCTTCTCTCACTTATTAGCCCTGGTTTTTTATAACCATTTTTTTAATTGGAATTTTACCTAAGGTCAACAAAATGTCTCCCAGCATCCAGAAAAAGCTACTTTTTTTCAGGTTTATCATTCAGTTCATCCCAACAGTCAGCTTTTGGCTGAAAAGATGACACAACTGTGAAATACTTAATCTAAAGCCTAGTAAAAAAAAAAATAATAAAAGTTGAAATAATTAAATTGATAGAATTTTAAAATGGGCAAAATGTCCACACGACCAAATTGTCAACAAAACTAATTTCAGTCAGGTATTCAAATGCCATGACATAAAAATTATAATTATGCTAATGTGGTTTAACAGGCTTTCAACCCTTTATTAGTGTGTTTGGGATTTTATTACCTTTATACTATACTAAAACTTGCCTGGAAAATTCTTATTCTCTTATTGTCCTTTATGCCATTCCAAACATCTTTCCAAATCTTTAGATAAATAAGTTTCAAGGTTTCTTGAACTTTGATATCTGCACTGCTTCTCTAGAATTTCATTATAAATAGCGCACAGGGACATTCAGTACAAAATCTGCTTCAAACAATGAAAGATACAGGAAACATTTAGACCTATGAAGGTGCCCTCCTCATGGTGCTGACAACAGCCTGAATTATCTATGCTGTTAAATGACTATCATTGTCTTGTAACCTAAATTGAGAGTTGTATCTGAAGTGGTTTACAAGCAGCATTCTGTAAAGATTATTTTTAAGTATAATCATTTATTTCAAACAAACATGACCAGTCAGGTTCTGTTTTGTTTTGGTTATTTTTATTTAAAAAACAAGTTGCTAACTTATTCTCGGCTCATTTAGCTGCTCGGCTCTCCCACACCACTACTAATATGTCAATAAGCAATACCTCCATATATTACGCATAATCCCTAATGTGAAAAGGTAAAACAACAATGCAGTGCAATAGGAAAACAAATCCAGATTTTTTCACCAAAATTAGAGGATGCAAGTGAATGAACAGATGACTATGCAATTGTGGCAAAGCTGTCCAAGCTGGCCACCCAGAAATCCACTGAGGATAAGTCTCGTGTCTCTCAGCTAATATAATGTATTCTGAAATATCCTTTGATGCTACAGACTGGAAGACTACTTTTTCTTTTTCTTTTTTTTTAACTTCTGGCACATGTCCTGAACACAGGTCCTCTGTCCATTTCTTCTTTACGAATTATATTAGCAAGATCTCTGAAGCAGTGCTGACTCTTGGCACCCTACAACAAATAGTGTAAGCACAATCTCTCGTACATGGCTTCAACCTTGAGAGGTATCCTGGATTTACAGCTCACCTCCTTGGCGGCATGTGGCAAATGAAGGAAATAGACAGGAAAGTGTCACAAGGGCACTGTGACCTGCTCCAACCTCACTTAGTTACTATGATGAGATAGTCTGAGGAAAAAGACTCTTTAGTCTATTTAGACTCAGAAACCTTTACGATTTCATGGTCCTAGAACATAGTCCTCTATAGTATTGCACATATATTTACAAGAGCATGTAACTTCTCAAAACCTTTGTGCTTCTTCTACTCATTTACTCAGATTTAGACTTTTCATTTCCTATTCTATCTATTATGAAGAGAAAGATATGCTGTGATTCTAAGATGCACTTTTTCATAGAAGAAGACTCCTTCAGGTTTATACAATTCCAAATTAATAACAATGCTGTCACTTCAATGTAAAAATCTAGCCTGCTTTGTATGACAGCCGCCCATTCATTTGTAAGATCTCTGACTGAATGAAAAACTGTATTTAATGACACTCCATTATGATCATCATGACAAGTGCAATATTTTTCCATGCCACTTCCTATTGACTTCGCAGCAAAATATAGACACACAATACAGAACTGAAGGCAACCAAACCTTAAATTCAGAAATGAATTTTCTGACAGATACATGTAGAAATTCCCGATATCAAAAAGAATGAATAACACACAAACTCTGCACATCATCACAACTGATTAAATGCATTGCCAGCCTGACTGCCAAGTCCTTCCTGTACAGGTTTCTGAAGTCAAATGCTCCTTGTGTATCCAGTGTCAGCCTTTAGATTTTGAACATGAAGACAATATTCTGGAGTACACATCTGGTTCAGGAATCTGCATAATAACCATAGATACTGTAATGAGCTGTGAAGCCTGTTTTAATCAACAAGGTATTGGCTTTTGTGTAGGGTTTTTACGTGCTTTTTGTCCTGCAAAGAACTTCAGGTACTAACTCTCCGATAGGATTTCCATTTTCCTGTGTTTCTACTTTTCCTTTCTGCTTTTATTTCTTGACACATCAAAGGTGTGAATTATTTCTGAAATGTGTTTTGTTGTAGTATTTAAATTCTAATTAAAGTAAGGTTACTGATTAGCTACACTTACCAGAAATGCAAAACACTTCAATTTCAGCATCTGGAGGAGAGAGAAGGCTCCCATGGTAGCCATGGTGGGATGCTGCAATATAGTAACCTTGTATTTTCTAGAAATGTTCTCACCCAAGTCAAATAAAACATGATTGTTATTCATATATACTCTTTTAGGGACTTATAGGTACCAAACACACAGCAAAGTGAAATTCTGAAAACAGCGGATAATGGATACATGAAAAACTAATGCTGGAGAAATATGAGAGTTCTTATTTAAAGAGAGCTCAATACATCACATAAAAATCCACCTGCTTGAAAGCAAGGACAGTCCATCATAACTCACATTAGCTGGGGTGGCAACTAATAATGGAAAAGACAGAAATCATATATGAAATTGCATATTTTGTTCTAAACAAAATATGCAATTTCATATGTATACATATGTCATTGTATGCAGAACTCTAGCCAGATATTTATTTACATGAGAAAAGCCTATAAAACACTAAGATCAATTAATTCATACATGCATTTTACTAATATTACTTTTCCAGTCACTACAAGAAAAAAAACTTGTTAATTTGTCCCAAATCCCAAGTTAGTTGGTAAGGTGAAGCTGCGCGAAGAACTAAATAGAAGAACTGCCACATGATGCCTTTTTAAAACAGTCTCCACACTGATTTCAGAGAAGTTATTACTATTTGAAAGTACCCTTATTTTGTAATGTCAGCCGCTAGTGAAACCCACCTTATTCTTTCACTCCAAGCATGGGAAGTATAGATGTAAAGTAGGTAGTTAGTAGAGTGTCTTGGCATTATCTTGAAGGTTCAAGTGTTCATCTTTAGGTTATCTCTCCCTTTCTTGTCTCATTCTCTTTACATCTTAAGGGCCAATATAAAAGGCAAATAAGTCTTTAATTCTCCAGAATTTCAAAGCCAACAATTTAATCTAGAGCTACCTTTCAGACAGTATTTAAAGCTCAGCTTTAGGAGGAATAGCAACATTGTGTGAATGGCTTCCTGATTCGGTACTAAGCAATCAGGGAGCACCACAACAGTGCTCAAACATTGCAATATTGTGCTATAAACACTTACTTGTGAGTTCTCTAAATGATCTATTTTGTACTTCTCAATATTCCAAAAGGATATCCAGAAAATGCTACTATCTGTGCTTTTGTAGTTTATGTCATCTTACCTAAACACATTGCGCTAGGAACTTATATCACTTACTGCAGTTGTTTTTTCATTATACAAATACACCTCTCCTAGATTGATGAAACTGTCACATGAATAAGAAAGAACCTCAGTCTTCACAGTCACAAGACTTTATTTGGAAACTTTAGACCTCAAGGGAAATTTTGGCAAAGTGTAAGTTTAGCTACTCCAGTTTCATTTGGGAAAGAATGTGTGAGAAAATTTATAGTATATTGCTTATTATCTGCATAAACATGATGATTGAGCTAGCTGTATTTAACTCAGTTTCTTAGGCATAGAGTATTTAAAAATACTAATAAAGCAAAATTCTGTCTCCTGGTGCATGATCTATGCTGTTCATACTGGTTAAGTGACAGCTGATATTATTATCAACAGTAAATTATCAAGTCTTTTTCACATAGCAAAAGACTTTGCAAGATACAAGGTAACCAAATAAGGTTAATTTTCACTCCATCAGCAGTTGTTAAAAAATATTTTAAACCCAATAACTGTCTATTATATCTTTCTTACATGGTAATGGAAAGAGAGCTTGAATTTAAGTTTTCCATGCTTTTATCCCTAATACAGAGAAAAGTAAAAAATAGTAGCAGCACAGAAAATTTCTCCCTCCCATCTGCCAAAGTAGGTAAAAAACACTATTCAAGTCATTTCATTTAAGCCTTAATCTTTTTCCATTTTCTGCATTTTCTATTCCTGTGAAATAGCTAATGTTTTTCAACTCCATCATTTTATACCAACAAAACACTGTAATTTCCATGCTTCCCTCTCTTTCTCCCCACACCCATCCATATTAATTTTGAATAGGCTGTGTGAAATTCACCCATCTGCTACTTCTGTTTAACTTCTATGCTTCTGATTTTACATAGTGGTTGCTGATACTCATTTGAACAACAAAGACAAGGGCTGGAAGCCTGAATTTATCTATCTACTAACAATCTGTCTGTAAAGTCATTAGTTTATACATATATTAACAAGGAGAGAGAGAGAAATAGAATATTCCTGACAGGATCCTCTAGCTCTGTTAAAAGGGATTTTTTTTTTTTTTAACTTATTTTTCATTTTTTGTTTAGTATTTCTCACATGGAAGGAATTAGGAGTAAGAAAATATTATTTAGTTTTATGAACTGGCAACAAAAATCTGACTTTTTAATGGTTGATTTTTATCTTTGTGCATGTTGATGAAAATAATAATGGTCAAAATTCATCTAGAGGCTACAATGATTCTGAAGACTACATAGAAAAAAAACCCCTATAAAAATTCAAATTATAAATGTCTTTTGGGACTTAAAAGCAGCATAAACATATATATATATACACACATATAGAGTATGTATGTATGTAGTACACAGCTATTCATTTTCTCTTTTGCTCAGATATACTTTGATCTGGCTACCAATTTCATATTGTGGTTTTTCCAACTGGCCCAACTCATATGCCCTTAGTAACAAACTTCTGCTCTTTATAGTCAGATAAATCACAATATCAAAATTCTATAACATGAAAATCAGATTAGATTAAACAATAACAACAAAAAGCATAGTTAATTAAGAGATTTCAGGTTGTTCATTTCTGCTATCAGTAAGTGAATCATATCCAAATAAAATATATTTGTCAATAAAATAAAAAATAATAGAGAATGTAAAATGGAGTTGTGTAGCCTTCCTAGTTCTGAAGGACTTTATGGTGCCTGATTTCCAAAGCATGAACCTAATTAAATGTTCTCCTGTTTCCTGTAAGGCTGAATCTTGCCGCAGCTGGGGCAAGAATGAAGCACTGCATTAGAAAGAGATTACAAAAAAAAAATAAATATACATATACATATACACATGAGAACTAGGAATACTTTGGTGAGGCTTAAGTTTTACCATTTGGAATGAAACTTCAGTTAAAGAATTCTATATGACATATGTGATAGCTAACAAGTATTTCTGACTAAGAAACAAATTTGCACAGTGCAGACCTACTCACCAACATAAAAAGGTGTGGAAAGATCATTTAATATGTTTCCTCTCCTAGTTTAGTTGTCTGACAACTACATCATGTTTTGCGAAACTTCTCAGTGGGTTTAATTTTGCTTCTCCCTTAAATTCATGTTGGTTGCAAACACATTATTGCTCCACATCCTGAGTATATCTGATTTTGAAGGGATTTTTCCTTTTATCTAATCCGTATTTGCATGTAGTTTCTGCATTGAAGATAACTATCTTGAGATACAGAATTGAACTGGAGAATCTGTTAACTAACCAGTAATATACATTCACCTGCTCCTTTGCTTGGAAATCTCTCAATGTATTCACTATTTGGGATTTTGCAGGTTTGGAAGCACTTTTCTGACAACAGATTGACATGGAAAATGAGATAAGAGCTTTTCAGATGTAACTGTACTGAACAACTTTTTTCACTCTTTTTTGATGACAATATAGATGCAAACAAAAAGGACAATTCGAAATTCCTTCTCCTTTTGTTCTATTGGAGGCTCATGTGTGAGTTACTGGACTCCTCAAAAATACTGCTAGATGGCAATTTTTACGTTATGTTCCTCATAATCATTTGTTCATCATTTAAAAAATACCTCCCTTTCATGCATTTGTGAATTGTTTTTTTCAGTTATGTGTCATTATACACAATAAGAGATTGACTTAGTCTGCATTTTAGCTGCTCTTTGGAACTCAATTTGAAGTTAGGAAAGAGGCCTACACCTGATCAGCCATCCAGAACATTAATAAAGTATTATATTTAAAGTAATTGGTGATTGGAATGGTGACAGATTTACTTCACCAAAACGTCTGCCAGACAGGAATTAGGAGTAAGAGAGCAGAAACAGTCTGGATAGCCAAGGCTCCCCCTTAAAATAGCCTTCCTGCATCAGGCTCCCCCCTGCCTACCCATAGCAGAGGGCCTGTTGAGGGGGTTTTAATTGCTAATGACACAGCACTGATCCTGATCTGTTTGACTAACAAGGCACTAAGCTGTCAGCCATCCTACAAACCACTTTGTGGGAGCAGCAACATGGAGCTGACATAACCCTGTGACCCTTGGCAGTGCCTCCCAGATCAGGATACTATTAACCATTAGGATCCTGCATCCTCTGGCAGCACTGTGCCTCTGGCTGTCTACAGGAGTGGGATGAAGGAAACAGCAGAGTATGTGTGGAATCATTTCAAGACAATTGAGTTTTCTCCAAATCATTTTGGAGAATTCTTCTCTCAGTTTTGCAAATGTGAGTTCATTAAAAGCTGAAACCTCCGTGATGAAAACACGCCCCCTTCATTTCTCTGTATTTCAATTTGTATGCAAAAATAGCAGTGATTGATATAAAAATGTTCCCATATTGCTTCACTGGTGTCTGAGTAGGCAACTATCTCAAGTAAAAACAGCACATCTTTTAAAATACTTTCTTCTCTTTCAAGTAGTTTTGCAATTCCTCTTCTATTGAACTGAATTTATGAAATATATGACAGTGATATAGATTAAGTTGCAGAAGAGACATTTTTTTGCCCAGAATCCCTCAGAAAGTGGAAACACATCAAGATACTCCATCACTCTAAGAGGATACAACAAATTAAGTAGAAGTCTCAAAAAAAGAGTGAAATCTCTACATCTACACAACCTGTCACAATTACTTCTCTAAAGTTTCTGGTACCTAAAGATCAAACAGATACAAAAAACAACTGTCAGCAGAAATGTTTTGAATAATTTTTCTTTCTTTTGAAGAAATACTTTTGAAATTAAAAAATATTAAAGATTTTCATAGATAATGCATTAATTACTATTTGATATTCCAAC
>JAOEHX010023076.1:0-30532 GCA_025448015.1 Bolborhynchus lineola
AGGGGGAAGTGAGTGAACAAACTGCTTGTTTTACGGCTGAAACCACTACAGGTCTTTTAGGAGGGGGAAGTGAATGACCAAACTGTGTGGCTGATTTACAACTTAAACCACAACAAGCAGTATCTTCAGAATCAAAATTTGGCCTGAAGTGCTAAAATTTTCCTCAAGGCTTGTCTTTAAACACAAGTTGCTATATGAATCTCTCTTGGAGTCCCAAATGTTCCAGTTCACAGCATAGTATGAAGACTATACACAATAATCTAGGTACAGATCAGGCAGGTGTAAACAGTGAAGGCAGGAACAATTTGTCACAAAAGGAAAATGTGAGCATTGGTTAATGAATGTTTGCAAAAATGCTTTCAGTCTTTCAGATGATGCTATTAATAAATTGAACATCTTTGCTTATGCTATAGTTGTGCTGAAAGCTAAGTAAAGGAGATGGTTTTCTTTAAATGGTAAAGTGTTCTTGGTTAGCTTGATCATTAAATCACTCTGGATTCAACAAAGTGTGCAGCAGATGGAACACAACAAAGGGAGCAGAACAACAAAAAATGAAACGTGGTATGAGATCATGGAAGAGAATCCAAGTACACAGACCTCAAAGAAAATCATAAGAGCTCATACCAAAATTCTGTCTAAAATAATGACATACAAAATACATTTTGGAATTACAGTTGGGAAAATACTCAGGATATTGTTTTCTCTTTCAGTCGCTGCCAATAATTTAGACCTTGATTTAGACAACTGTGCTTCTGAATACATCCTCTAACACTGTGGTGTTGGGAGTCTGTCTGCATTAGCAGACATAATAGCAGCTTTGGAAAATTAAAGTTAAGTTTACTGGAGTGGAAACATCAACAGAGCTTGTAACTCATTATCCTGTAAAGTCTTGGTATATGATGGATTTTACTACCCTTCTTGCCATGCCTCTCCACCCTTGAGCTAACATCCACTTATCAAAATCTTGCATTGCTCAATTTAGCCTCTCATCCACTGGCTTTTCCACTTGTTTCTCCACCTTCCTAGAACATTCCATCAAAGGTTTGCCCTGTCTTTCTACAACTTTTTGTCATATTTTCAGAGTTAATTGCTCCCTACATTCAACATTAGAAATCATTAGCTCGAATTTGTCATCCATTGAAAACAGTCAGTGGTAGACTTTGGGTCTGTATTTGCATCCGCCAATTTGGAAGCTGATTTTACTGTTCCAGATCTCATTAACTAAGTAACATGAAGGGGAAATCTCATAAGAGCAAGAATTACTTTACATAACACTATATAACATCCAGATCAATTCCTAGCTGAACAAAGACAAATTGTATCCACGTACCAGAGAAACTTGCAGAAGGTTTGTCTTGAATTTCTTTCTACTAGTGGTCCTAGGCCTGGTGGAGTTTCTTCAGTCCCCATAGAGTTTTACGTGGTGTGCCTTTTGACAGATACTGTGTCAAATTCTATTGTATCCTTTCATGATTTACACTGTACACATTCTGTACGTGTTTTCTGTATGTTTTAGTTATTACTATTCTATAAAATCTGTAAGCCGTGACGCTTCCAAACCCCCATGACAAATTTTATGTACATTATGTGCCTGTGGTTTTGATTTAATCTTTATCGTATAATACTCAATTTGTAGATTTTTTTAATTTTTAATATGCTGTTGCCATATTTTATGTCCATACAGACGTTTTAGCTCTCAGTTCATTCAGCTCGTCCATTGCTAGACTGAGGTTCTGCTCTGAGCGTGTGCCCCATGTAGGTAAAGAGTAAGTCTGATGAACTATTATTCACTCAGTAGCTGCCAAAAGTAGATGCCTGTATTGGGTCTCAGGTTCCCACTGAACTTGCATTATTGGGCCCTAAATAACTTGAAATACAACAAAAAGAATAAACACAGCTAAAAAGCAATTTAAAGAGACAGGATAAAATATTATTGTGGGTTTATCTTCTTCAGCTACAATAAAATACACTCTTCATAGATATGTCATATCTAAGATAAAGGAGAATATATTTTCTTAGCATTGTATTTACTCAACTCTCATATACATCTTGTAAATTAAACTCCATCTAAAAATGAACATGAATCATAGAGCAACAAAGATATTACATTGGACTTGATGTAGATGTCCATCAGTAGGAATTATGTTTTCCATTTGCGTCTGAAGGGATCATATTTTCAGAAGAAGAACCCATATGTGTGCACTTGCATTGCATAAAATTTTTTACTCTAACTGAACACAGATGGGAGATGTATCTACACACAGAGCATTGCACAGCTACAGAGCTCTTGTGTGGGCTGTGTCTGCAGATGCAGACACAGCTGCTTTTCCTGAAAACTTGGTCAGGTGTATATCAGTAATTTGTGAGAAGCCATGTAACCTGCTTTAATATCTCCCCAAACAACTGAAGAATAAAATTGTGTTCATTTTTTTCCATTTAAAAATCCATAATTATTAAAGGAATAAGGAGAATGCCAAAAGTATAGACCTGGGCAAGCAAATGTGGGGTTTTTTGGCTTGACACACACTTAAGACCTTTTCTCACTGTGCTGGCAGCTCATGTTCCCATGTACAGCGAAGTACTGTGGCTTCTATTTCTTCCAAAGCCAGAGAAAAACTGCAGTTCTTCCCCACATTTAGATATGTGTGTCCAATGTGCTATCCCTCTATCCCTCTCATGGCATAGTTCTGTAAAAGAGAAGCTATTTTTAAGTATAGGTCATTATATAAAGGTAACTAACAATTAACCATCAGTTTAAATATTAATTCTTCTTCTAGTCAAGGTTGTTTTGTTTTTCAGTAGCGTAAAAGGACAACACTGAATGACATTACATTTCCTAACAAGGTAGTGGCATTTTTCAAGCCATCTCCACACAAATGATAGATGATACCCACCGCACATTGCTAGAATGTCAAGTTGATAATTTTATGATGCTATTGCTTGTTGGTTTAATCTACTTTCGCCTTGTTTGATGCTAACAAATGAAATTATTTCTTTCACTTGAGTAAGATATTTACTGCTGTATGTGCTTAGCTGGGCACTTAGTTGTCCATGCTGCATGCCCAAATACCTGATATGAAAGTGCATTTTGTAACTTAGAAAATCTCAACTGTTGTTTCAAATTCTAGATGAAATGCTACTTCATTTTAAGATGGCAAATCAGCTGATTGCATTGTTGAAAAACACTGTATCATCAGTTTTTTCTACTCCATATATATTTTAACCCCATTTTTCTCATTATTTGTCTCAAAGATGCCTTGGCATTTTTATTAATGTGGTAGGGCTGGAAAAAGTACTCGACTTTATTCTGACTGTATTCTATTTTTCAAAAGAACACCAGTGACGCAGGTTATACACATCAAACTCAAATTAAGAAAATGAATAAGACTGGCTGATTAATTGCATTGTATGTTTGCCAAACAGGAATCCTCCTTGTTTATGATACAAGATTTTACAACATATTTTGTCCAAATTTGAATCTGAGAGGCACTATAAGGAATAGAGTGATTGTTTTTCAACAATTCTTATTTTTAATTGATTCTTGGCTACTTTTTCTTAGTTCTTGTAAATTAGTTTCTGGAATCTGAGCTATTGTGTGGGCAGGGCAGGATGAATCACAAACAAATATAATGGGCGTCTGTGACTTGCACTTTATTTGTTATTTATGAAGATGTGCAAAATGAATGTTATAACCTTAGATGAGTGCAAATACCTGCACAGGTTGAAAGCAGAGGTTCACTAAATTGGGTACACTTAAAGGCATAGGCTGTAAGTATTTCACTCTGTAAGGATGCAAAACCCAAACCTATTACCTGGAACTAGGTTGTGATAAACATATAAAAGTAAAAGCTGCTCAGATGCATATGTTTCATAGTTTGGGTGCTGTCTGACCTTCAAACTCTTTCTGGACACCATTTGCATCTCTATTTACCCTGGTGTGTAAAGAACTCAGATGCCTGCACCTTTACCTGGACATGCTCTGCTTGGCAGAGGATAAGTTGAGTGTTTCAAATGACTGTGACAGTATTCTTGATATGAACTGTTTTATATGAGGGATTTGACTTCCTAGCTAGTGGCCACAAAACGCTGAGTGTTTTGAACTGCAGGAGATGTGCTGTCTGTCTTTTTCACCCTAGCACTCTGCAGCTTGCTGTGGGGTGGGCAGCAGCAGAGAGGAGCTGGCTTTTAAGTCTATGGGGACAATATGTGACATCTTGTTAACTTGTGCCATCTTCTCAGTTGTTTGCATGGTGATAACGAGTAGGCAGTCAGAACTGAGTAAAAAATACCACAGCAGTGGCCTTCCTCCTCACACAGCTCCTAATGTTTTCCATGGGTCCTAAACTGCAAAAGAAAAACAAAACCTTCTCAGCTCAGATCCGTAATATTTTCTTTTCCTGTGGGTTCAAAGTACCTTCTCATGGGAGTTAAAATGCATTCAGTAGCGGGGTCTGCAAAGACCTGACAAACTGGTGACAAGGGGAGGTGTGGAGGCATTAGGAACTCACATTTTAAAGGAACAATGGTTCTTAACAATGCATTGACCTGAGGATACAGGAACATATATTTTGGCCACATGCCCAGAAGGGACCGATCCACCTGCAAAAGACCTGGTAGGGCTTAAAATGGTTGCTTAGGTGGAAATACCATAGGGCAGAAATTTCTCCCTGGAGCTTATCTGAAGTACTTTGCTGGAAACCATTTGTGGTGCCAGTCTGTGCAGCAACCTGAACTCACAGCCTGAAGGAGATGCTTAGAGACACCCTGTCCTAGCCCTTATTGAATTCTCAGAGAAAGGGTATGCCAGGTATCACTGATAGGTAAAAATCATAATAGGCTAGGAGAAATCCCAGTTTCTTTCCACAATCACATGAACTGCTGTACTTAACTGGAAGATTGACTGCTAGAGAAGAAGATTGATAGCTTTGTGCAGGTTTTCTAGATGAAGTAGCTTTCAAGATCACCAAATTCTATATGAAAGCAAACTGATGTGGGAGCACTTAGCCTTGTGATCTAAGCCTGTTCCTCCATGCCCAAGCTTGTGAGATACAGTGGAGGTTGCCAGCAGTTAGTGCTTTTTGCCTTCTGCATTGTACCAAAATTAAGAGAAACTTGCTAAATTATGCAGTACAATTTCAGAGCAAGGAAATAAGAGGGACTGAGAAGCATTTCTTCTGGAGCATTACAGTAGCATTGTCTAGGTTTGCAATGTCAAGCTGGCTCCAGGCAAACCTGGGGAGGAAATGCTTATCAGAGGGAAGTATAAAATGGTTCAAGAGAAGATAGTTACATTCTTTTACATAAGTAGTGGGATATTCTGAATCCTATTACTACTATGAATGTGGTCAGAGCTTTTGTACAAGGAATATAAAACATGGGAAGTCAATATCTTTAAATTTCTAAAATAAAACGTGTTGTATGAAATGAGCTTTTACTGGAGGATTTTTCAGTAACATTGGTAGTTTTACAAAGAATTTTCCACGGTTAAACTTCTTTTTCAGATGATGAATGGCTTTGATGAGCAGTTTTTTGACTTCTGATCATTTTTGTATCCTTGCAGTTTGTATTCAATAGGTATTTCTTTGAATAAGGAATACTGGCCAAGAATTGCTATTAGATTGACTGCTTCTCTCCTAAGGAACAGGACAAGAACCGTTTAGTTAGTGTCATGCTGGATTGATTTAATTTAAAGGATGCTGCTTCTCTAAATTCACCTGGATTTATCTTCTTTGTGAGATTTCAATCCACAGAATTTTGCTTTTCCACCCAAGTGAAGAAGATTAATCTGTGCACATTTCCTCATGCAAATAACTCTTTTACTGGGATTAGCTGCCACAAGGATACAAATATATTAGAAGAGTGGGGTCAGACTTTAGTGACATTTGGTTTAAATTTGCCTCATTATTGAGAATGCCACTTGGCTGCCACAGATCTAAGTTTTTGAGGAACCTGAAGTGCTTCCATATGATTTCTGTATATGGCCTTCACTGGGAGTACCTGTAAAATAGTCTATTACTGTTGGCAGCACTTAGTTGTCATAAAAAAAAAAGTCAAACTGGCATTAAAAAGAAAAGAAATCTTGCCTTTCAAAGGTCTGCTTTGCTGAGATGGTTTTTTAATGATGTTTTTTTCTCCTGCTTTTATTCCATCTGAAATCAATGTTAGGTGTAATGAACCTGTGGTTCAGCTGCATTTCAGTGATCACATGATCCGCGGCTTTTTTCATGCTTTGCTGTGATTACCTGGAGAAACAACTGGCTCTGTTCTCCCACCTCCCACAGAAATTGTACCTTTGATTAGCCTCTCTGTCTTGCTCTGCATCTTCTTTTCTTTCTTGTGGCTTACCAGATGCATTTAATTACCGTGCAAGATGTGATTGCACTGAACACTAGGAGAATTCTAAAACAAAGGCACCCTCTCATTATAGAGCTGTCATACCTTTGTAATTCTTCTAATTCCAGATGAATTATTCAAAGTCTGCCCAGTGTGTCAGGCAAACACGTGACCATGAGGCTTTTCTCAAGAAGCTGGTGGCAGGTTGCATATGAGGAATTAATGCTTTTCCTGTTGAAGCTTTGTCTGAGCAAATAGGCATGGCATTGAAGCTGATATGACGATGTAATGAAAGATAAACTTCATACTGAAGAGGAGATGAGGCTGGGATTTCTAACCTCTTCTTTCTTCCCCTAAGCTTCCTCCTGTTTCATTTCCTGCTGCCGTGCACTCCTGGGCTCTAGCTCTATAATACTTTTAGAAATTACTTTACACTATTCTGTTTGAATAAGTTCAAAGAATAAGTTTCAATGTCTGTCAAATAATGTCCTTTGAATTTATAAAGCTTTCCATGCACCCTGCAAAATGACATCCTAAAGGGTTATTATTATTATTTGATTAGATGTTTGCCTTGATGACTGAATAGAGGTTTATGTGTATAGGTATATTCATTCTGTGCTTTAATACCGCTATGGGAATTCAGCCCTGTCATGTACCGCAGAGAGCTGTCAGTCAGATTTGTATTCTGCCTCCCTGATTGCATGACTGCATTTCACTCTGAAGTTATACAGATCAGCCACATATGCTGGCCTGCAAAGGTGTGTGGGGCAAGAAGCTCCAAAATGGTACTTCAAAACTACAGAAAGTTTAGTTTTGAGAGAACTGTAAATTAGGGGGTTTTATTCAACAAAGCTGAAATGTGAGATTTTGCTTCACTGGGATCTAAATAAAAGTTATCCAGAATTGTGCCTTTTGTGAACAAAACCATGGCTTGAAATCTTTGTCCCTGAAGGAAAACAAATCAGCAAATGGGAATTTCTCAAAAGGCAGAAGATCTGAATTCTGTTTCACTCTGATAAGCAGCAACTTCACTGGCCTCCTGCAAGAGGATTATTGAGATCAATGTGTTTCCATTCCCTTTTGCTGAAAAAAAATACCTCTGTGGTGAATGCCGTCAAGTTGTTTGGCAACATCTGACAGCATAAAAATCTAGATTTAAGCTTCCACCGCAAGTTTTATCTTTGCCTTTTCCCATTTTGAAGTACAATATCCACATTATGTATATTAGCTCTCACTTGAATATTTGTGACTGTTCATTCTATCTTGTTCCCTCTGCTTCAGTAGACGTAGTAGCAGTCTTAGCCAGGCTGTTTTGTGGAATGTAGTACAGCCCCCTGCAGGCTGCAGCTACTTCATGCTTGTTGAATATGCAAAGATTATGTCAGAAATATAGTCTCTGTATTTATGTATGCCAAAGCCTCAGGTCCACACTGATAGGCATAGGGCTAGTGGCATAAAATGGTGTTTTTCCCCGGTGTAGTCAGTGCAATGGAATGGTCCGTACTGGAGAACGCAAGTGCTGTCTGGAGTAGGTGATTAATCAGTGTCCTTGACAGGTTTTAGGTCAGAGCTGGGGCTGCTGTTGCTGTGGTGTGGGAGAGTCTGTTTCTGTTCATGTGTTCTTGGCTAAAATACAGCTGACAGCTTTGTAGGCAGGGAAAGGTGTACAGCAGACAGAGAGAAAGGATGCCATCTGATTCTACTGGAAATGAATAGAAAAAAGCATCAGCGCCCTGCCACCTGAGTGTAGGTGCAGGGTATTCAGAAAAAGTGCTTCATTTGCTTCATTAGCATAATTAATAATTTTCTCCCAGGAAATTAATATCATTTTAACCAGTTGAAGCTTAAGATTTCCCTGGTCTTAAAAGTTGATGGTATGATTAAATATTTGAGAGATTTCAAGAAAATGAAAATGAGCCAGCTTTGTTTAACCTGCAGCCTATTGTGTATATTTTTTCTTTCATCAGGATTCTTTGTATTTCATTTAAAGAGGAATTTGAAGTACAGAAAAGATATTGTCCAAAAATTCAAGTATGAAATTTTGCAGTAGTTGATTGTTGTTTACTTACAGTTATTTTTTTCTGAAGTTTATAATTTTCTAGACCTAGAAAGTGAGTTTGGAATGCAGAAGTTGTACATAAGTATGTTATTCAGTGTATTCTGCATGAATGGGTTAGCTGTAAGAAGAAACAGTATCCACATCCTTGTTGTCATAAAATATGTGCATATGTGGCTTTAAATGATTTCCTGATATAACTCAACTGGATTTTGGTGAAGTTATCAAAGATGAATTTTTACTCATATGTACAGGCAGGGCTTCAATAGATAAAAATCTCATAAATGTGCAGTGATAGAAAAAGAAATATAGCAGCCTAATAAAAATTGTTTGACCATCTAAGTGCTGATGGCCCCTATTCTAACAACTCTTTTTACAGTAACTCCATTGCAATTGCTCACAAAACCGTGAAGTCAAGAATTTCTGTCTGGTACTGTACCTTCCAGTTTCACTTAATGACCAGTGTAGCACATGAGTTCAGAATACCCCAATGAACAGCCAGCAGGTTCAATTTTGTCTGAAATATTTTTTTTGTTGTATAGGGTTTTTTTCATTTTCCTATGGCTATAGTAATCAGGTACTCCAAAAACCTTTTTAGCCTCTGTCATACTGATAGGCAGGATGCCATAGGGAAGGAGACTGAAGTGTCAGCTCTGCGTGCTCTGGTAGACTGGGAAGCTGGGGTTGCTGCTAAATGATAATACTCTGCCCTCCTACGAATGCTTCCCTGGTGATCCTGGGCTGCGCAGTGGTATGTGAACAGCATGCAGATTTGTCACCATCCGGAAATGTTATTATCTCAACACAAAATGCAAATCTGGTACATAGAAATGTAGAATCAGGGATGCAGATCTTTGGCAAGTAGTAAGATATGTGTTACAAAGAACCATTTCTTTTTCCAAGGAGTTTTTGCTTTTGTTTAGTCACCATAATTGTCTGACTGTAAGCTCCTTAACTTTTTCTCATAATGCAGAGCTAGACTCTTTGCTGTTCATTTTGAGGGCTGAAATGGAAATCTTCACCATAGCTATTGCAGTGCTACAAAATACGTGCTTCTCATATTAAAAGGGAGAGAGGGAAGGATATGGGATTTTGACATTTGACATTCAGGTTCTGAAATTCCCTTCTTTCACACAAGAGCATCATTCCCCCTTTTCATAGTATAGTTACCCCATATTTGTAGGTACAAATGTGTGAAATGTCATCAAGGCTTCAGATAATGCTATAATAAAATTTTATTCTTAGATCTTTAGGCAAAAACCCATCTTAAGCTGTGTGAAAGATCGATGGGCAGACAGTTTAGACTATGAACCTCAGAAGAAGGATATGCTAAAAAGGGAATTGTGTTCCCCCTGAGCTGCCAGATAACTAATTCTCTCTTAGTGAGACAGGTGTTTTTCTCATGCATAAAAATTAAGAATTGGAGGCAGTTCAAAAGTAGTGTCACTGCTAATGGGAGGACTGAAATGAGAGATTTGGAAGAAAAGATTAAAGAAAGCTGTATCCAGCTCAGCTAAGTAAGAGAAAGGTTCATCAGGAACTGTAAAGTGTCAGTGAGACACTTTGTGACACACTGTCAGTGAGACAATGTCAAAGTGAGAGTATTTAGAACTGAAAAAGGAAAAATATCTAGGAAAGTTGTTTTGTTTTGTTTTTTTTTTTATGAGAAGTAGTACCAATAAATACACTGAATAGCAATGAAAACTGTCAGACTGAGGAGTAGTGCCACAAGGAAAGTGATTGCAAGCACAACAGTTGCATCTTAGGTTTTCTCAATGGATTTGAATTCCCTAGATTTGTAAACAGATAAGGAAAAAATGCTAAAAATTATGTATTTTATGGCATGGAGCAATCACATGATGAATGCAGACAGCTGGGATGATCCCTTCTGGCTCTTCAATCTCTTTTCTGCCCCATGGGCTTTAACAGAAGGTCATTGTGTTCTTATCTATGAAACGCAATATCTTTGTGGGAACCTGAACTGTGATGTTATTGGGTCTGCTGTAAGGATCTTATACAAGCCACTTCATCACAGATATTATTGACAGTAAATGTTTTTACCACTTTTATATATTCTCACTGTGAGTTATTTTACAGCCAAGTAGCCAAATCAAGAGAGTTTTTCCTGACCAGCTGAGCATCTGATAAGTCTCTTTACACGCACGTAGGTGAATTCAGTGACATAGTATGCTAAAAGGGTGGGTTAGGACAAAAGCAGGTCTCAAAGCATAACCCTCCACTCTTGCCATCACCTCAAAGGTTATCTCCCTGCATGTAAAATTACTTGTCTTTTTGAACCCCAATTTTCCTTACTGCCTTTGTTTTGAAAGTCCATCTGACCCTCCTCAGGATTCATTTCCCCTCTTCTGATCTTTTTCTGAGCTTTTGTTTCCTATTTCCCTCCCTTGCTGTCTGCACATCATGATTCTTTTTCAGGCTGAGTCATTATCCTTTTCGATGCTCCTAGGAAGGGCTTTTTTTCTTAGTTGTGTTATCTATTTCTTAACCGAGTGGTGCCTGTAGGAAGATCAGAATAACCTAAGATAGGAAGAGCTCTGCGAGTTGCAGTGCCTGTTAGACAAGCATACAAGTTGTATTGTTTGTTAACAGTGAGTTCACTTCCATCCCTTATTCCCTGGCCCTTTAGGTAGACTTAAACATCCTCTGAAAGGCCAACAAAAAACCCAACTATTGACTGTTTTCAGACCCAGAAGATTAAACTGACCCAATCCTGCATTGGTGTGTGTGTATTTTGAAAAGAATTTTCTTTATTTTGCCATTCCTGCAGAGTCCACAGATAAAATTGCTCCCTTTCTGCTCCAAAATCTGCACAAATCCTCCCTATATCATGCCTATGAATAGAAATTGGAAATACTCCCTTCCCAGGCCTGCAATGTGTCCCAAATGCAATTTGTTCCTTTTGCACTACATCTTGTGAGCAAGCAGCCGGTGTGCCTTGCTTCAGTAACTTTTACATGCAAACAGTCTTTAAAAACATAATCTATGTTGTCAAAGACTAATCTAAATGATGTACTGACATTGCTTATTTTGATATGCTGAGTTGGTTTTGAATTCTCTCTGGATTGCCTGGCCTCAAATGGCCTTTTTGTATTTTGTTTACTTTTCACTTAGCTGTCACATATTTATTCCTTTTAGATGTACAAAGTCAATGGGTTCAGTCTAGTTTTACAGTTTAGCTGGCTAATATGGCATCAGGAAAGCACTGAGTGAAGCCAAGCAGAGGGTCAAGAAAGAAACAACATGGTTCTGCGGGTCTGACATAGGGACCAACAGAACAGAAAACTGTAAAAGTTCTGGTAGAGCAGCTAGAGATTATTTCTAATATTTTTTTTCAGAATAAACATGATTTGACAGGAAAGTAGAAATCCACTGAAATAGGGAAGGATTTGTTTAAACTGAATTTCTGTTTTTAAAAGCTTGCTTCTGAATGAATGCTGAAATTACACTATGCTGAAATACATCCCATTTAAATGAAAAGAAAAATCTAGATTTGTTTCCAATGTGAGCAGGCAGCAAAATTTTACTTTAAAAGCTTTTCAATGCAATAAGTTGTTCTGTGTATATATCTCAGTAAAATGGTTAACATGGCTTGCAGGAACTTGCTGTACAAAAAGTCTTTGAAGATATGTGAAAACCTTCATGCTGAGAAAAATAATTCAAAAAAAATCCAGTTGTCATGATCTTGCCTGCATTCATTCATAGAGCCCAAGAGAGAAATTCATGACACCTCTGGCAACCTGAAGCATGACTGAAATGTAGACCATCTTCAACGGTGGTCTTCCATCTGGATAGCCATGCCTAATGTCCCAGTGTTCTCCCAGTGTGAATATCTACCTTCCTCTGTATGGTTGGGTTTACAGCTGAAAGAAAAAGCTTTGTGGGAGATCTGGGGTGGAATTTAGCATTGATGGAAGGAGCCTGATGTTTCTTTTGTTTCTTGAAGTATGACAGCACAGATCTGCATGGTGCTGTTTCACTGATGCCATGTTGTTTTCAGATCACATTCTACAGAGGTGCTTGGCCAAAGTACCTCTGCAGCAGTTTTTGTGCTGAAAGCTCTTGGGCACCCAAACTTCACGTCTTTTAAAGAGACTGTGCAGAAATTGCCACATTTTTAGGTACGCTAACCTCCTTTTAGACTGGACAGTCCATAGTCTGAGCTCTTCCTCTGTTTACCACAGGTGAAACATGGGAACTATGCCTTTGTATGGGATGCAGCAGTACTGGAGTACGTGGCCATCAATGACGCAGACTGCTCTTTTTACACAGTCGGGAACACTGTGGCAGACAGAGGATATGGGATTGCACTGCAGCACGGCAGCCCCTACCGAGATGTCTTCTCACAAAGGTAAGGGTTTGGAGAAGGAGCAGGTCCTAAGGGATGGTCTCTCTTATCTCTGGAAGCGTCTTTTAATTTAATTTTCCATGAAGGGAAACATCTTGTGCTTGCAATCCAGTTCATTTCTTACATAGGCATTCATTTCCTCAGAGACATAGGATTATTCACTTTTCTAGAAACTGCATTAAAAATACGTCATACTGCTCTAATTTGAATTGTTCTTGTTTCATTTGGAAAACATTAATGAGATAGGCTAAACTTCATTAGCAGGAAAATGAGGGAAGAGTTGAATCATTTGTTATAGAGGGACAGCATAATTCAACCCCTCTTGTTACAGAAGCTGTTTCTTAAAGAAAAAAGTAAATTGGGACACTGATAGGAAACCTGAATGGGATGTACAAGAAAATTTGATGTTGCAGTGAAAAGACTCCTAATAGTACCCAAAAGCTTAGATGCTTATCCCATTACTAATCTGTCTCTTGGGCTAAAACAGTGAGATCTGGAGATGTTTCTGGTACTGTGTTTCTACAAGGGTATGTATTGTGCCTTTGCAGCATTTGTGTTTCACTCTGGTATTGATTCCTAAATCAGGATGTGCATGAAATGTGAAAAACAAACAAATATTTTAAAAGTGTCATATCTCCAGTCTGTTTTTTAGAAGATGTGGGCTAATTTCATGATCGTTTTCCATTCTGAACCTATTCTCCTAACCCAGTTTCTAATGGTTTGTGTTAGAAGCATTTAACAAAGTTTAACAGTTGCTGTGGTGGAATTTGTGTAATTGCTATAATGAACATGATCCATCTTAAGAATATGCTTCATTCAGGCTATTGCATTTGCCTTCAGTGTGTAGGATGGGGTAGAGGGAAAGTAGTCAAGAAGTAACAGTATGCAGACTCAAAGGACTCACTGTCTGCTCACACACTCTGCATGAAGAGAGAAGGCTTGAATTCTTTGAATCTGTTCTATGCTGGGAGTGGTTTAGTTGAATTTTGTGCTGACATAGTAGTAACATAATACAAGCTCTCACAGGGTCAATGAAAAATTAATTTTGATGAAACATATATAATGTATGTATTACAATTAGCTTTATAGGCAATTATTTGCTGAATACTTTAATACTTTAATATGCCAGCTATGATCAGGCTGGCTCTGCTAAAAATCTGTGTCTCTATAATGTTCAGGGTCTCCATGCAAAACAAAGGAGTAAAATTTCTTCCTGTAATCCTGCAAAGTAATGCTTTCAGAGATCTCTGGTGCTGGTGAAGGTGCTAAGTCAGACCCTTCAGAGTATACCCCTGTAAGCTTGAGTGCAAAAATCTGAACACATAGGGAAGTTTCATAGGCTATGACTTTATTACTAAATACGGCAAGCCTGCCAAGTGGCAGAGCATGGCTCATGTCTGCGCAGATAAGCATTCTTCATCCCTGCCACCATTGCTCTCCAGGTGAAGGTGGCTGCATCCAAACCACCCCTTCTGGCATCATTTATACACTTGTTATTGTTCTCAGTACACAGGGGAAATGGTTATGGCTGGTTCTGGTAAGCAGTTATCTTCTGTGCTACAGAATTCAATACCTGGAGAGGCTAGGTTACATCTTCTGATGCACTGTTTTTAGCAACTTCTGGATCATTGCTCTGTGCAGGCCTGACATTTCCAAGTACAATTTTGGTTTGTAACAAAATTTCAGCATATCAGTGCATTATTATATCTTGAAGCTACAGGAAAGCAGAAAGAACCATAACAATTTGCACATATATGGCTCTCTTTATCTGAGGATCTTCAAGGAATATTTAAATATTAGCATGTCTCAGTGGAAAGTAAATGTCATTTCCATTTAATGCTTAGGGAATCCATAGCATAAGGAGACTTAAATGAATTCCCAAGGCCAGATACTTTCCCTGGTGGAATTGGGGATCATAGGTATTTTGAGTTCCTTATTTTCCATTTCCTGCTAATAGTGATCAGAATTCAGGTGGATAAAGAAAGAGATTATTTGTGAGATAGTGGGCCACAGCAGGGTCTGGATGGATACACAAAACTTAGCACTGATGAGAAAGGAGCTCATAATATTATCAAGAGTAATGGTGGACAGACAAACTGGAATTTGCTACTTACTGGAGAATATAGAGAGCCCAAGATATATATTCTGAAAATGTGTGTGCTTCCACTTAAATCTTTATTTCCATATTATAAAAGCATATTATATTGCACTTCTAATTATGTCCGTAGAGATTTACAGTCTGAAGCTGTGAAACACCATATAAGAAACACATGAAAGAGCATGCTTACAAGGTAGCTTACAAGCTTTTGTTCCGAAAACCCTTCAGTACTGTTCCCTATGATTACTTCCATGTGGTTTTCACAAATCATCCTTACTTTTCTTCCTAATGAAAAGTATGAACAACCTGCAGCTGCTGCAGCCTGCATGCTAAATTGAAAGGGCAATAGATTTCACTATATAGGACTCGCAAATGTTCACATGAATATTTCACATTCTTTAATGCAGTAGGGAACTGGTTTGAAATATATTGGCACTTCTTGATCTTTCCTAAAATAAATATATTTATGTGAAAATACAGGGCTTCTCTTTTATGAAATTTCATATAAACCCTTGAGCTGTACAGTATTTAATCCCTAGGGTGCTGCTGTAAAAGGTCTGGCAAGCTTACTGGAGATTTTGGTCTCAGTGCAGGAACCATGGGTGTGAGCTTAAGGCTTTTTGTTACCTTTTCTGAACATTCAGGCAATTCTCAGAGCAGCAGGAAAAGCGATAGAGAGGTATAAACACCCACCATGTATCTCCAGTGTTATGGGGTGTGAGCTGTAGTCAGGATAACACTGTAGTAAAGTTGCTTAAGCATTTAGGATTTCCAAAAGCACTTTTATGTTTGGGATGTCTGCTATGTTGTTCTCCACAGGATTAATGCATGCAAAATGCTGTTGCCTTTGGGGACTGCAATAGTATTCACCTCTGTTAAGTATTCAAGTCTCTATGGGAGTTTACCCATCAGGCTATTTAAGAATGATATTAAACCTGCAATCAGTTTGAGATGCTGGGGTGCCATCAAAACACTTCCACGGCCTTGCAAAATATTAAGTTCCCTGATATTTCCTCCCATAAGTCATGGTGATGACATGCACCTTTATACCACAGGCAGTTTAAGTGGTGCTAAAAAGAAGCCTGAAATGACTGAGAACATGGTGAGAACCAAAGCTGTGATGATGGTCCTAGTGGCCATGTACCTGTGTAGTACCTGTGTTAGGGATGTGGAACTGCAGCTGGTGACCTCCTGGTTGTCTGGTACCCACCACACTGAAGAAGAACACAAAGTGTGGTACCCTGAGCATGTTGTGGAGCCGGTGCTGAGAGCCACCCTGCTCACAGCCTCAAAGTGTTGCTGCCAGCTAGCGCACATACATTTGTGTGGGATGCAGTCCTGCCAGTACGGAATGAGCCTCCATTTACCGAGGAACCAGAAAGTGAAAATGCTTATATTAGGCTACAGCTAAATTAACACCAAAGTTTCAATATATACCTGGTTTTAAATTGATACAATTAGGCGAGTATGGTACAAAAATCGAGGTACATTTGCTTGCATTGGTTCATACTGCGTTTATGATTTTACAAGTGTAAGGTGATGTCTTTACCCTTTAGAGAGAAGAGTGAGTGCGCCCACATTTAAAGTGATGTAATTTAAAACCAGAATTATTCTTAAAAGTTCGGATATAGTGAAATATTAGTGGATTGTGTGGCAAAATGCATATCACTTAGAAACTCCATATACGTTTGCTGGGCTTTAAAAAAAATAATTCTAGCCATATTGCAGAAGATTAAACCCCGTTCGTGATTATTCTTCCCAAGGAAAAACAAGGAAATCAGACTCAAGGAATTCTATCATTTTGGGGATGAACAAGATGTTTTTGATGAGAAAAGTTATACCTTTCAAAGTACAATATCACTATACCTTCAGAAAAGCATTTTGTGCAGGTACAGTTTAGTGAAGAAGGGTAACAAACTGAAAGCACTGTAAGGAATCCACTCTTTGAGCCCTTTCTTTTTCACATGCAGAAATCTCTTCTAGGCCACAACGAAGACATAAGCAGCAGTGAGTGGTCTGAATGCAGAATGAGGTTGGCTTCTTGCTGTGTTGGCATGGCAAAGTGGCCAGCTGGGATCCTACTGTCCAGCTTGTGACCACTGACTAATGCTGTCTCTGAAAACAGGTGCTTCAAGTCCATCATGAAAATAGACATGTGGCTGCAGCACAGCAATATAGAAAATAATGTAGGTGACATCTGGATGATGGACCTGTCTTAACATCCTGATGACTTTATTCACATGTTGCAGATCTTAAGAAACATGTCTGGCCATGCCGTTACCCAGCCAGCTGATATGCCCAGGTAGATTGCTGTCCCTTTTCTTTGCCACTAAGACTTAACCTTCTGAGCACTGGCAGCATCCAGGCAGTGTCAATTTTCTCTCAGTGTGTATTTTTCTTTCCAGGTAATGACAGGGGCTGTAATAATAGGAACTGCCAAATTTACTAGGAGAGTTCGAAGAGGATGTGTCATTTAGTTCATGAGGCACTGTGTGCTGACACTAAATTTGACACCTGTTAGGAAGTCTTTTCAGCCCTAAACTCTGAAACTTCCATTGCACCCCTGGGAGGTATAAATATAATTGCAACCTCTTTTCAGAGTGTTTCATAGGATGTCTGTGCTTCCTACAGTGCAGGAGCAGTGGCTTGGGCACTGCACTGGTGGCTGGCTTTGGTGGGGGTCAAGGAGGGGGCAGCAGCAAAGCATTTGTATCCCGCTCACGTCCCTACTGCTTCTACTGGTTCTCTCTTCTTCTGCACAACAGTCCTGGCCACACAGTGTGTTAGAGGCAGAGGGAGACGAAACACTTTCATACTTATCAGAGGCCAGCAGCCAGCTCTTCAGTTAAGTAACTAGAAGCTGTCAACACCCAGTACTATTGAAAATGCAAGCTGTAGTTGTTTTGCCTTCCTCATCTCCCAAGAGTAATCATGTGTGTTCTGCCCCTAAGACTTCACTTTGAAATAAAAGGAAACAGTGACAATATTAAAAAACAGGCAAGATAGCCCTCAGAGCCCACAGAGTGGTACTCTTGCTTGTTGTACATCAGCTGAGTTGCCCCAAATGGCATTCACCCTGGCCAAGAGTGAGCTTACAGACACTTAAGGTTGTCTGTGTGCCAAAAGGAGCAGCAGCAGTTGCATACCTCCTGTGATGGAATAATATATGGAAAATACAACTTCTATATGGCTTCCGCGGAAGCTATTGAATTTGGCATAAATCACAAAAAGTAGCAAAGAATTTGTGTTGCTGCTAGAGAAGCCAGTCACATCTTTCTGTCCTGGAGGCTGAGGGGAAGAAATAGATACTTATAGTGATTTCCTCATGGCAACCCCAAAGACACCTTGCTAGCATCAAGTGTTGGACTTTCAGATGTCCAAAGCTTTAGAGGCAAAGAAGAGAGCAATTGTGTAGTGTTTCACACTTTCCCTTTAGCAAATCAGAAGTTACATGCTTTAAATAAATGGTATGGATTTTCTTTGTCCTTTTTTTATCTCATCAGCAAAACCCTGAGTTTTAGAAAGTTCCTGCCCTAACTCATAAATATATGTTCTTCCTGTCTCCTCATTATTAATTCTCTCTCCTGAGATTTTCTTTCTGTGTCTTAGAGGTCAATGATGTCCAAAGACTCCAGTGCAAAGAAAATTACTTCCTTCCTAACTACTTTGATTTCTTTTTCTGAGTCCTTGGAACTGTGTACCACTTTCTTTGAGGGGATCCTCCCATAACCTGGGGTTTGGGGTTTTTTTTTCCTTTCTATTTTATTTTTTTTTTTTTTTTTTTGTCTTAATGAAAACCCAAGAGAGTGTTCCTTATTTGCTGATTTATCTTTTACCAGCTATGGGGAAAATCAGTGTTTTGGGCAGCATCCTAACCCTGCAGAGGACTGACAATAATAATCTAGTTGGATTTTTCATTATTAAATACGGTGATCATCTGCAGAATGGTGGATGCATTATTAAGAGCTCAACTTTGCTTTGCTTTGGTTATTTGCTTAGAATTTAAATACTGTTCTGAGCTTTATATATAGCATTCTGAAAAACACAGCAGAGAAGCTAGTAAAATCCCCACCCAATGAACCACCTTCTTATTATTCCAGAAAGTAAGAAAACTGCAGGCTCTGAGAGTTAATTGAACTTGAAGCAAAATCCTGAATTTAAGTAAAAAACTTTAATTCTTAGAAGCTGCCTTTAGATCATGTCACAAGTTCATATAATTCAAATTACATTAGTGAGAGGAAAAACAAAATCAAAATTAATTCCAGATCTCTGAGCAATATGTCATGAGAACCCAGTCCTAACTGATTCAGATATAGACACTGTTAATAGAGCCTTAACTTCAGAGTAGCACATAATAAAAAGACAGTTTCTCGGATAACCAGGATCCTAAATAAAAAACCCTGTAGTAACACACCAATGTAATATTTCTTGGCTATCTAAAATAACACAGTTTATGCTTTTTTTCTGTCTACATTACACTCAAAGGGGTGAAACTGGGAATTTAAAGTGTTTTTATTCATTCCATTGATTCGGAAAAGAGAAGGAAAGAAGCTGTCTTTTTCATGGCACCTCTTTTCCATTTTGCAACAACTCCATCACCACAGTATCACTTTCTATCCACTTTGCAGCTTTAAGCACCCCAGATTTGGCATGTAAAATGACCACAACATGTGTGCAGTACAGCCATTGGAAGCAGTACTGCTCATCCAACTATATGGAAACAGCATTTATTTTAAGCTGAGTTGTTCATCTGTTTTAAAGTTTTATAGAGTGAGTAAGTGCATGGCTGCAGAATTTCAAACTGCTTGGTTATAAATCTAGTGACAGTAAAGCTGGAAGTCTCAGTGAGTGGCTTCCCTCCAAGCACTTGCCTTTTTATGAATTCCTGAAGAAGAAATTAGGTTTACAGTTAATGCATATGTTCCCGTAGTACATTCTTTGCTTTCTGGCTACCTTATCTTACATTTGTGTGCATCAGTCTTGAGAGAAAGAGGTTTAACTTCTCACTCTAACTCAGCTGAGCAATAGCCTTTTAAGTAGGGTGGAAAATGAATGCAAAGCTTTCCCTGGAAATAGGAAAGATCTGGCCATGCAGCTGTCTGGACGACTGAATGTAATAACCACACATAAAGGTTAAGCTTGCCTACCCCATACCAGCACTGCCTGCCAAAGATTCCTGACTCTTGACCTAAGTTGCTCAAAACACTGATCAACCTATTTCAGTTAAAACAAGCAAGAGCAGCAAAACAGGGGAGAGTAATAGATCTTTTCTAACCCATTTTGTTGGCTTGAAAGGTAATTAACCTTTAGTTGGATCATAAAGATAGTCTTTAGCTGGTCCTGTTTTCCAGATAAAAATCAAAGGTTTTTGTCTAAAAATAAAGTTTGTTTGCAAAGTTGAAATATGCTTTGTTGAATAGTGAACTTGATGATGTGACAACTGGAGGGATTTATCCATTCCTGAGCTAAGAATTTTGCTTCCATCCATGGAACTGTGCAACAGCGGTTACCTCAGCCTGCCATAAACCGCCTATCTGTTATTTGTCACCCATCTTTGAATCATCTGTAGGTGAAGCAAGGTGCTAGCCTTTACTTTATGACTTCAGTCAAGTTCAGAGACAGGGAAGGGGAAAAAAGAGTATATGGAAAGTCCCTAGAACATACAGTGAAGGAAGAGTGGTAGCAGGATTTGTAGCAAAGCTGGTCCTGCTGAAATTGGATGCAAGCACGATGAAAAGCTGGCTGCACAGAGGGAGTGAGATGAGAAGCACTGAGGGCAGGGAGGATCTGGGGGCTTGTGAATGATTATGGGGGTGTAAATAAGTGGAGCCTTTCTTATTGCTCAGCTCCATGAAGGGAGGAGATTAGCGAAGTAAGAAGTCTACAGAAACTACCCAGAGAAGCTCTCTGCTGTGTCTCAGAGCAAACCCTTGGGGTAGGCTACATCTCAGAGCAACCAGGTGGAGATCAGGAGGGGAAGTCAGACAGTGTCCCAGCAGGATCACCAGTATGTCTAAACACAGACTGTATTAGTGAAGATGAAAGATGGAAGGTGAAGACTGTGTGGGGAAGCCTTTATTCTCTAATGTATGTGACCTCAATATCCTTGAGATAGAAATGCTCTAGAGGTGAGATATCACGAGGTCTTAAGGACCTCTGCACAAATCCCAAAGAAGACTTGGTGGTGACAAGGCAACCAAGGCAGTAAGCTGCATAGAGGCTCAAGATTTTTATCTGACATGGTGTAAAAAGTAAGTGGCTTTGGAAAACTTTTGTGCTGTGTGCTTTAGTTACCATGTGGCCTGAGTGGACTCCACCAGAGCCCTGAAAGGGCTGAGTGGTGGGACGTGGGCATGTAGGCACTTGGAGCACACATCCAGATGTCAGCTGCTGCAGGCATTACAGAGCCTCTGCCCAACCCAGGCAGAGAAATAGCTCACAGACATAGTCCTTAGCATTTTCTTGGTTCAGAACAGGCTCCCAGACAAGCACAGCTTGGCTCTGTATTTTTGCGGGGTCAAAGCAGATAGAAACGTTTGCTAACATGAACCAGCTAGATATGCTGGGGGCTCTTGTTTGCACAATGTGGTTTAGTGCCAATCAGGCTACGTTAGCCCAAAATAAAGCAAGGCCCTGATCCCAGCTATCAGAGCATC
The DNA here is from genome assembly GCA_025448015.1 of Bolborhynchus lineola. Classification (NCBI taxonomy): domain Eukaryota; kingdom Metazoa; phylum Chordata; class Aves; order Psittaciformes; family Psittacidae; genus Bolborhynchus; species Bolborhynchus lineola. The sequence goes on from JAOEHX010023076.1 coordinate 21,510, forward strand.
AATGGCTTTTCCAAACACCAAGTGCCTTTCCAGACCCGGGGTTTGTACTTAAACATGACTTCATTCTGCTTTATGACTAAGTGCGGGCAGAAAGAAAGGATGATATGGCCAAGGAGAAACTGTGCTTGTCACTTTATTCATAATACACTTTTGCAAAGTGCATTTGGTAATTTGCCATTGTAACCACCTGCACGTAGAGCTTTCAGCGCAGAGCTCTGACACTGTATTTAGTTCATACTTTGACTGCTCAGCTAAAACTTCCATTTGTATGCATTTATTCTGCTTCACACATTATGTTATCAGTCACTTTCAATATTTCAAAGTCCCAGCAGTTTTTTTCTGACATAGATTTGTCAGAATGAAGTGCCTTGATTGCTATTATTATAGATGGCAGTTCCTGACTAAGGGAAAAGTCTTATATAGAACCAGAATATTTAAACTGCTCAATAAAACAATAGATAATGCAGAATAAAATTAGAGCAAATGAACAGAAATAGATGCTTTGAATGACCAGCCAAGTAAATCAACAAAGAAAAAAAAGGAAAAAAAAAAAAAAAAGAGGATGGAAGTCAGGATTTATAATCCTATACAACAGAATTAATCAGGAAAAATCTAAATTTCTAAGCTCATGTGCAAGGTGTTGAAAATGGCTCTTTTTGGCTGTCAGTAGTAAGTCAGTAAAGTATGTCATACTTGGACTTCTGTTAATCAAATATTTTATCATATTCCTCTAATGATCCCTCTGAATAGAAAGACTTTAATAATCAGTCCATTATAGTCACAGCACAATATAACGAGGGGCTTTGGCCTAACCTGAGAGGGTGCTTACACTCCTGATTAAGTCCTGGTGGTAGTAATTTGTCATGGCACATGAGCACATCTCTCTCTCGCATGTGCTTAATAGCATGCAGGGACTTTGCTAGTTCACTCTAAAAGCCTTTGCAGTTTAGGACTGAACCCAGGGGAAACACACTTGTTTGGAAATGTAATGGTCCTTTTATGCTTACTTTAACTTAAAAATCCTTTTATTTGCTACTGTTGTCTTCAGCTGAAAGAAGAGTATAACAATTGGTGAATTTCCAGAGCAATGTACAAAATCTGCCACTTTGACTACCTGGCCTTGTAGATAACTACATACTACAGCTGCTCCCACCAGTGCAGAAAGCTTTCAACTAGCAACAAGCATGAAAGGGCAAAATAATTGTACTGGCTGCAGTTTCACAGGTGTCATGCCTAAACATGACCAAAGAGATCATCAGTAACTCCAAAGATATCAGATTCCTATAGAAAGCCCACTTGACAGATAAGCTGTTGGTTTAGGTTTGTTTAGCTTTTTTAATTAAACATTTGATATTTTTATATTTAAAAAAACAACTTCCATTACAGTAATATTTGGAGAGAAAAGTAGCAGAGTAGTAAGCATGGATTTGCAGCTGTGACAGAAGGGACTAGAAGCTCCTGTCCCAGGATTGATTTTTTTGGCTTTGGTTAGAGTATTCTTCGAGCAACATGTGAGAGGAAGTGTGCAGAACTGAGCTCTGAGTTAATTGAAAAGTATGCACTCTGTTTTTAATGTTGTAGTATTAATTTCCTTGGGTTTGGAGGGACTCTAATTAATTAGTAGCGGATGTTCAGATCATGGAATTACGCCAGATTTATGCTGGTTTAGCTGATGGGAGAATTTAATCCTATAAATATGTCTTTGGCATAATTTAGATGTAAGACTCAAGATTAACATAAATTCCCTGTTTCATGGATGTTCATTTCTTTTTTTGCCTGCAAAGTACTGTGCAAAGCTACTGAAATGTGGCAACTCTGACAGTCACACTTGTGCAGCAGTCAGGGCTTTCTAAAAGCCATCAGTGTTCACCTGCAGCATCAAATTCATCTGCATTCTTCTACTGTTTTATGTAAATCTGGAGAAAATTGTAAATTCCACAGAAAAAAATGCAATTGAAAATGAATCATGGTTAATACACACAGGAAGTGAAGGTTTTTTTGATCATCTTTGTGTTCTTCCTAAGTTAGCAACACCTAAAATGCTCATTTTTCATTTTTCTTAGACGACATGGTCTAGTGTGAAGTGTCCCTGTCCTTGGCAGATGTGTTGGAACTAGATGATCTTAAGGTCCTTTCCAGCCAAAACCATTCTATGATTCTACGAATCTTGAGTAGCAGCCTTGCTCCACGTTAAACATATAAGGCCTCTTGAAAATAAGGGGTCTTGGAAAGAACCTCTGACAGGTTTTTAAAACAAGAACAAATACATCCATGGTTGTATTTATAAGTCAGTCACTGTGCTGGCAGCAGCATTTATATTTTATTCTCACCCCTAAAATGAAATTGTGTGGCTGGGCCAGTAGCACAGAGCAGACAAATAATGCATAGCAATACCCTCTCCTCCTGCTTTACAAGTGAAGGGGCTGTCACTCCAACTTGCAGTGGGAAACTAAGCCTGGGAAGATAAGTAACACATCTGAAGTAACTCCACAAATCACTTGGCCAGCTAGCAAAGCCATCACTTCTCCCACCACACCTTTTCTCCCCATTTCCCTGCTTTTCCTTCTTTATTCCTATCACAGGCCACACAGATAAAATGGTTACTTGCTCTGAGACCTTTATTGTAGAAAAAATCCAGGTGGTTTTTTGTTGGGGGTGGTGTGGGGTGTTAAAGGCCTGAGGTTAGGAGAAACAGCCTCACTGCTTCCACCGAGAGCTGCAATAGCTAAGATCAAGGGAGACTGCAGGCTGTGGAGCCGGCACAGCCACAGGCACAGCATCCTTCCTCTCCCTCCTGCCAGCTTTATTTGAAATTACCTGATGCCTTGGCACCACCAGCTGGGTCTGTTTTTCTGCCCAAAGCACTTTCCTACTGCTGCTTCAATTAACACCGACCCTTTTAGCTGCTCCAGTGTTGTATAGAAACCTGTTGTCCCTTGCACTGCCAGACAGGCAGAGTGGTCTGCAGCAGGGCCCATGGGGTGCAGGGAAGCATTTCCCATTGTGGTTGGGCAAAGTCAAGGTTGCGGCAGCGTAGAGAGGGCTGCCCTTTTGTGCTGGTAGTGGTCTCAAAACTACCTCAAAAACACAACTGCTGTCTGGGATCAGAACTGTTCTTCATTTTTGTTCATTTGTATTTCCTTTTTTCTCCAGTTTTTAGGAAGTGTGAGTGGTTTGTTTGTTCATTGACTGATGCTGTCATCTTTTTGCTTGTGTTTGAAATAAAGCCTGGGTAAGCAACTGTCACCAGGAGACTTCTGTCCCAGGCTGGCAGGATTGGAAGCAGACCATGCTGTGCCCCTTTCAGCCTGTTGCAATTCAGATGATTCCCACAGTGCTGCATTTCAGGTTCAGTTCTGAAGATCTGCTTGCTCACAGAGAAGCTTTCTCATCCCCCATAGGCACTTGCATACACACTTGTATCTTTTTCCAAATTGAGGAAAAGGTAGAGCTGCCAGCCCTTCATTTTGTCTAGGCAACAATAAGCTGCTTGCTAAAATGTTTAAATGTTTCTGCCCTTTAGATCACTAATATACATCCAACTGATCCTTTCCAGCTGGAGTCGCAGGGATGAATCTTAATAGTAATGGTGCAGGTTATCGCTGTGTAAATAGCACAATATCTTTATTCAGGAGGAGAAATACTGCAGGTCTGCACTGATATATTGATCTGGATAAACAGGATAGTTTATTCCTAACTGGAGGCACCTTCTCAAGGTTCAGTCTGTGATGCTTGCAGGTAAAACTGATGATTTATTGTTTGTGGATATGGCAACCTACATAGTATGCTGCCTACAAAACAAAGTATTTTTCTCCATGGGCCTAATGCTGGACTTCATGAGCCTCCTGCTGTACTGCAAACACCATTGTAAACATTGCATCTGGGCAAGAAAGTCCCTTATTTCTGTTTGCTGTTCTTTCCAGCAGTCTACTTTGCTTTTATTCGGGGTGTTAGTGATGCTTGCCTTGAGTCATAGTGCTTTGACAGCAGGGTTGCAGGAAGCTTTCTTGGCAACATTTGTTTTTCTAGAGAATTGTTTCCTGGCTGGAGGCTTCTTACCCCCACTGAACTTGGGCTTTCTTTCAAAGAAATTTCAGCTAAGTTTTTGGACTTGGTTTGAATGAAATTGAATTGAATGAATCTGTGGTTGAAGGAGAAAATATTCAAGGATTATTTTTTAACTCAAAATAGTGAACAGATTATGAAATCATGAGGCATTTTCTCAAGGGCTTGTCAATCAGAACTGCTGTTTTTAGCACACTATTTCTCCTGTGTTTTACTGTCTGCTCCACAATAACACTGTAGTTAGCTAAATTAGCTAACTATTAGCTAGATTCTCAGATGTCATTAGACATTCTTAAACTGAAATCTTTGTTAAAGTTGAAATAAAATCATTATTTGATAGAAGGGAATAGAAAAAATTGCTTATCATAACTCCAGAATCAGTCATCATAAAATCAGGAAAGCCTGGATTAAGGTTTCACATCAAAAAAACCTGAAGGTAAAGGATACAATTAATTCAGACAGCCAACTCCATATCAGCCCTGTAATGATGCCATGTAGTTAACCTATGCTTATAATTAAGGTATTTCCTTAATTATTACAATCTCAGTAGATAAAAACAAAACCAAGTGTGCTTATTTCTTTTGTTTTCAGTTTTGTAAGAACATGTTAGATTTTTGTCTTCAAGTGATTACTTTTTGGCAGGGATGCAAAGGCCAGTAAGCTGAAAGCTTAGGAAGTTGAAAATACATGGAAGGAGGGTGCCTCATCCTGCTTCATGCTCTGTAAATCTTCCTCTGGCTTTTCCTACATCAGTGTGGGATCCTCTGTGGACCAGGATGCTGGACTAGGTATTGTAATGGCCTTTCCATCCCTACTGTCTGCAAATCTGTTCACTTCATTGTAAAACGCTCTTCCCCTGCCATCAGCCTGCTGTCTTTCTCCTCCAAGCTTAAAGTTTGCTGCTTTGCAGCATCTCTCCTTCATGTTCAGGGCACTTTGATCACCCTCAGCAGCATAGGTGAATGCTCCAGCCTGGGATGGGGATAGCTCCAGGACATATGGGGGATCCTCCAGGTAGCTTGCTTGTCCATATCATGAGCCCACAACTAACTTCTCATGATCTATTCTACTTCATTACACTGGTTATTGAATTTTGCTGGCAGCATTGTCTTTTGTACTCTTGGGCCTGGCATCAGTTGTCATGGCAATTACTGTCAGACAGTTGCAACTTGTATGCTTGAAGGAGGAGGGTAGGAAAGCTAATGGCCAGAACAAGCAGCAGTTCAAAGAAGTGCAAGATACCAGTTACTAATACTGGTTGGTGACCAAAATGTTTGGGGCTGTAATGTTTGGCAGTTTGACTTCAGTCAATATCGTATGTCTTTCTTAGGTGAATATCATTGCTTTGATTTTTAATAATGATGATATTTGAAACAATTAATGAAAGAAATAGGTCATTCTCTATGAAGTCATTCTTCAAATAGTTATAGTAGTCATATGTCTGCCCATCCTGCTTGTGATTTGGCCATTTTATACTAAGAAAGAGTTTACAAAGGAGCTCCCCATGTTTGAAAAACGGACTACTTTTAATATCTTTTAGCCTCTCCACAGTGCTTAGCCCAAGCTCTCCTGATGCTCTAGGGAAGAAAGACTGCAGAAGTAGAAGTGAACCACACATCTGACATCTAACCATGTTATATTGTGAATAGGGTCCACAAGCTGTTATTTCCATCTCAGTGCTTTTCAACATCAGGCCTGCCTATTGACACTTCTAACATGGGTGAGGTGGTTTGTTTATAATTTTTTATGAAGCCAATGAAGAACTAAATCAAAGCTTCTTTGCATAAGGTTGAAGAATATCCACACACGATAACAGCATGCCATTACCACTAACTCAGTGATGGATTATTTTTACCAGATAATAAACACAAAATAGAAGGCTTCAACCCACAACGACTAAACCCACTAAAAAATTTTGGCTGTATGACTAAAGAAGTTGAAATCCTTGTAAATAGACATAAATTGATAGAAGAAATGCAAGATAAAGAAAATTATGTAAACATGGCAGGTGCTCCTAAAAATGCTCTTATCAATGCTCTTTTCTGTAAAACAGTGACAGAGAAAATTAATAGAGTAGCGCCTTGAAGCAGTATTACAATATATACCTATTCAAATATGCTCTCCTGAGACATTCTTTTCTAAAAATAAAGCATCCCCTTCCATGGGAAACAAGTCTGGCAAGGAGGAGAGAAGTGTGTATTAAACTTGCTCAGCTCATAGCTCCATAGATAGGATCAAATTCAGTTCTGCCAAAATTTGGAGAAAATGCTTCATAGCCTTTTCAAGTCAAATACATCTAATAGGACAAAATTATGTCTCTGGAATATCTTGGTATGAGTTTATTGTTTTGCTGAGCAACCTAACACAGAGATGTTTTGAAGCATCCCAGGCTGCTTGATGGTTGGTTTATGTTTAGAAGAAGAGAAGAATTTTTACTTTATTGACTGGAGAAGTCCGGGCAAGCATCATCTACTTCTCTATTGAGTTTGGCTTTCCTAATGGAGGGAAATGAGGAGTCTTTGCACACGAGTTGTGACGTACGTGTTTCAGCTTTGCTGCATATGCTTGCTGAAGTCACACAGCCACTTTTCCAGTGCCTTTATTAACCACAAGTTTTGGAAAACAGTGAGGGCGTTTGCCTCATGTTGCGTAGCATTTAAAAACATCTCCACAGGGGATGTATCAATATTGATCTTGTGCTGGAGACTGCATTTCTTGATGCTTCACTCTTTTGTAATGAACACCTCTAAGGGAAAAAATGGGATAATAATACTCGTTCCACAAGGGTTCCAGGGGAATGAAAACAGGTTTTTTTGTCACACTTGAGTTGACAGTTGTCTGATTGATGGCATTTAGGAGGAGTTGAAATAGGATTAAAGCTTTATGATGCTGGTTTATTTCAAGAACATGACATGTTCGACATGATAATAAAGTGGGGATTTTTCTTCTCTGTTTTTCTTGGGCTTGAGGCTGTTTGAGATGAAATTATGGATAAAATGATGGCTGAAGTCAGCTGTACATGTTTCTGAGGTGGTCGGACACAAGCTGAGAGGAGCTGTTATAAAACTTGACAGCAAAACCGAAAGGAAACTAATATTGTAATGGTACATTTTGTATGGGAGGTCAAGATTCTCAACAGTGTTGGAAGGCATTTTGCCCTAACATGCTTTAATATCATAGTTGTATATCAGGAATTATCATCAGGAGAAGACACTAGAGATAGTGGTTTGAGATTACAGATACTTAGAGAACTGGTGAAGTGACAGTTAATCTTCTATTTCATTGTGGACACATAATGAGTGAGAGGAAAGAAAAAGTTTCCCAGTATCACATGGTAGCACAGAGTAAAGAGTGTAAAATCCTCACAGAAAGGGAGAGTGGTCGCTGAACCATCATCTGTCCATCCAACACTTGGATTTAACCTTCAGCTCACTAGTATATACGTTTTACCCACTAATAATAAAACCAGAGTAATAGAGTTATAAGCCCTCGGTACTAAAAGTTGGTTGCTGTAAATAAATCTCTGCTGCACCAGGAAGCCTTAAGCATATTTTTAATAAGAAAACCTTAACTTTTGAGTAGTCTTTAGGCTCTCACCAGAGTGAAGTTATCATTATTAATACCCCCTGTGGAGCTCTGAAATAACTTTTCATTTACTTAGCTATTTATATGCTCCCTTACAATAATATTGTAAGCAAGCTTGGTTGCTATTAATAAAGCTAATGGTTCATTACGTCATATAGATGTTTTTATTTAGAAAGACCACTTACTGTAGGCTATTGAAAGCTAAACTGCTTCAAAAGCTTGATGTTGGCAGTTTGCACAAGGGTCTCTTTGGGTTACTTTACCTTAGGTGCTCTGAAATGCCTCTGATGTCGTCTTTGGGCAGAGATCTCTGTCACGTGTTGGCTATAGAAGGAACTAGGTTTGGAACTTACAGCTGGACAAGCCAGGTGCCCCAAGCCAGGTTTCCGTCGCAGGCCCACAGAGGTGGAGCACCAGGGGGCACTGGCAAGGAGGAAGGCAGAGCAGAGAAGGGGACTAGTGGTGGGATGAAAAGTCTGATGTCTTTCATCTACCATGCATCTTTATCACTGGGGGAATACCAACAGGACCAATGTAATGCCAAAACCCATTACTCTTGCACTGGGGTACTTGTTTTAGATTCACAGTCCAAGATCTTCATTTGTGTGATAGAAGACCCAAGTGATAAAGCTACAGGCAATTTGCTTCTATTGCTTAAGAATCTAAGGGATCCACTGGCTCACTAAATCCATTATCCTGCTATGATAGGCAAGCATACCATATGGGTCCTTTCATAACTTCATCAAGTCCCATCTCAATACCAGTCCTGGGGATTTTTGTTCACTTTAGTGTTTTACCCTGGAAGATCTGTTGTTTTTATGGTGCTTTTCCTGCTGGGAAGCTTTTCCTCCTTCATGTGCATTCTGTTTGCTTTTGTTAACATTGTCTTTTCCCTCACATTGCTTTTCTCTGTCACTGTTTCTGCCTTCATTCACTCTCAGTTCTCCTCTTTTTCATGCATGTCAAAAAGACTTTTATTCTCTTGAGATAAGGTCTCTGTTCTCCTGTTCATCTCTGTATCTTTTATCTGCACTGGTTCTGGTTCCTTGAAGGTGGGCAAGGGCAGATGTGCAGAGTGTGTCAGATGAGATGGCACCTGTACCTTCCACTGTTTGAATGAGAAATACCTTGCTTGGTGTATTCTAGCAAAGTATTTGTCCATTGTGCAAATTCATGGTGCTGGAGGTCATTAGTCACTGTTACACCTCAACCTTTGCTTAAACCAGGACAGTTGTCCTCATTTGCACCCAAGTGACAAATTCCTAGCTGGTGTGGTGCTGGCATTCCTCATCAGCTGTGCCCTCCAACCTTCAGCATGGTAAATAACCTTTACTGAAACATCATTAAAAAATGTTAAATTTAGGAGGCATAGA
>JAOEHX010023076.1:30542-52115 GCA_025448015.1 Bolborhynchus lineola
GTTTGTTGTTGTTCTTGAACTGAAGATGGCCTTTGGTAGGAAAATCCCAATCATGTAGGTAAGTAGCAATGTAGCAATACCAGTTTGCTCATTTGTGTAGGAAAAGGCCTGAAGTGAAAGTATTACTGTAGTTCAGGAAAAAAAAAAAAAAGCTTTATTTAGTTATTATTTTTTTTTAGGAGAGAGCTCAATCCTGTTCACTTTTATTACACTTACAGTCCTTCAGCATGAAGTGAATGGTAGCACAGGAGAAAATGCTACTGTTGTAAACTAAAGTTCAGAGTTCTTCCAAGCAAGTCTCTGTTCTTTGCACACTCAAGAGAATAATAAATGCAGATTGCATCAGGGATGTAGCTGATGATAATAGCACAATATTTGGTCTCTGATTATTCATTGTAGCAGGACAATTACAGGAATCTTGAATTTTTCTATTGCACCATTGAGATTTACTACACTTTGTTGCAAAAAAAAAGTGTAGAACAGAGTTTATTTTTCTCTTTTTCATGTAGTCAGAGGCAGCATTTGTGATTGTGAGGAGCCTGGTTTCATATAAGTGCTGTGAGACAAGAAAAATAAATTGTCTTAGTGCTCTTCACCTGACTCCTTTACCTCTTAGCTAAACTGGGCTTGCTTTTGAGTCTCCAGCTAAAGCCAGGCTCCAGTGCATTTCCCATTGATTGAAATTTATTGTGAGCATTTTGAACTACAGCTACAGTTATCTCTGCTTGATGGATAAATTCATTATGCTTTCTGATGGATTTTTACATGTTAAATAACATATAAAATACTGTTGTTATTTGGCAGGCATGGGCTATTGGAAAGTAATAAATGCAGTCAAAAAAGAGACACTTTCTTCTTAACCACTTTCTTTGGAATGACAGCTGCATGTTTTCATTCCAATAATGGGAAGTTTTCATTGCAGGTATACTGCTATATTTGTAGGAGAAATTTGATCTGTGGTCACTGAGAAATAGTTCATTTTTTGCTAGTACTAGTAAAAATAATTGCAGTGTCAGTTCTGTACCTGAATTACTTGTGATAGATATACTTCTGGATTAGGCAGTCTGCACTGAGAAATAATGAGGAGTGTCAGGTTTTGGTTAAAAAATGAGCAGTAAAATACCTCTGCAGGTTATTATCACTTTGAGGGATTGAGGTTCCTCTCTATTATTCCATCCACTATTGTTGAATTGCCCAATTTAAGTGAATAACAGTGCATTCTTTCTAGAAACTGTTGATGGGAGCCAAGGAAATAAAATGTAATGGAGGGATCTATTACATAAAGGATACCTGTATATAACAGCCATTGACAAAGTTGAGAGACAATAGCCAGGAACCAAATTCACCGAATGGAGAGGTTTTTCTCTTTATTTCTCAAAAGTCTGAGCTACATGTACTGAGAATCCCAGTCCAGAAAATGCATGCTTTTGTACTGCCTTTGCCAATATTGTTAACACTGCAGTTGCTTAGGTTGGACGCCTCCTACATTCGTTAAAACTCTTAAAGCTGCTTAAATCTTTTGCAATTGTGCATGAGTAACTATGCAAAGCATTTAAGTTTGTGCACTGTCACATCTGCAAAAAGGAGAGACATATTTTAGGTTTTGAGAATTCACATTTTTCCATATGTCCTGCAAAATCAGCTTTAATTTCTATCCCTTTTAAAAGAGTGCATTAATTCATCACATTCCATATTGACTGGATAACAGGCAGGGATAATAAAGAATTTTGCAAGTCTTTTCACACCTATTTTCAGTCACTGACTAGATCCCTGAGGATCAGCTCATTGCAGCAAACTCTGGGGTTTTTTTGTTTGTGCAATTTGTTGCTGAAGCAAGTAAGTATTTGCTGAAGTTGCTATTTGCCTTTGACAGCCACTTCTTTATTCACTATAAATAAGCTCAAATTTCACTCTTAGTTCGCGATTTGCAGGCTCTGGTCATCTTATAATTAAAACATTTGTATGTCAGCCTGCACAGAGGATGTTTGTAAATGCATTGTTCCCTGGTTTCTTTATTCCTTCAAGATTTCTTGCTGTTCAGCCCAGAACTGTTACAGCATACTGAGCATCCTTTCTGTGGGGAAAAAAGAGTCAGATTCTGCAAAAAGTCCCTGTTAGAAAGCAGACCTAAAAAGGGCTGGACTGCCACAGGGGATCTGTGGAGCTCCTCTTCTGTCTCAGCAACACCTCGGATATTCTTTCCCTCACCCTAGTTTTGCAGGGTCTGGTTGGGCTGAATTACCCATATGATCCAGTGGAAATACAAAGCTCGTAGCTTTACAAGCTTCAACAGCTTTAGGCCAGTTGCAATTACATATTTATATGAAGCATAACAAGGAGCTTTAAGAAAGGAAACTCTGGAATAGCTGGGCTATAAACTATAGAATTTATCAAAATACCCTAAGTAATTAAATAATTATGCAGAGTAACCAGATTTCATTGCTTAGATCCCAGCTGCCGTTATGGCTTATGAAGGCAGTATATTTCTAAATGAGGAACAACCTTCCTTTCTCTTTTTTATGTGTAAGACAGGCCAAACTGTCATGCATAATTCATCTTTAATGGAAATATATTTACATGTTTTCATTTTGTAAGTGAATTTAGGATTTGGTCTGTGCAGGGAGAAGAAAGGAAATCAACAGCTCTGTTCTGGGCTAAGATCTTCTTGTGCTTGTGCCAAGTCTTATTATGGAGCAATTTTTTTATGGCCACATTTCAAAGCCTTGTATAACAGAGATTATGATGAAAAATGTTCCAAGGGTCTACATTCGTAACAGTGCTGGGTGTCGCTATTGCACAGAATTTAATTTTCCCTCATCAAATTGCATATTGCCACAGTATGTTGTGTCTGTCTTTTTGATTTACATAAACAAATTTCAGAGTAGCTGGACTACTCCAGCATGATGAGATGAAAGTGAAATATCACCCACCACCTTGAATACTCCACATTTCCTTTTTGTTGTTATTCCTTGCAGGTAGTGCTGCTGTGCTGTTAAATAGGTTTTCATTCATTACCAGTCCCTTTCGTTCTACTTTACTTAATGATCCATGTCAGCAAGTAGATCCCAGTTTAGAACAAAATAAAGTAAAATTGATTTTCCCAGTTGTATTAAATTTATTTTACAAGATAAAAGCTACCAGTTTGATTCTTAGCTGGAGTGGCAAAGGCCGCACTGGTACTTGGTTAGAGCTGTGGCAGCTGAGACCCTTGGAGATGAAGGGTGCAGGTTAGGAGGTTTGCGTGCTTTATCCCCTCAAGAAAGAGGGCAGGAAATTTCCCCTTGCATGCTTTCTCTGAATGGGGCAGAGGCAGTTCTGCAAACTGAAAGCCCTGCCCTTAGCACAGGAGCAGGAGCTGGAAGTGGAAAATGCTTGTTAGATCACTCAGTTCATTTCCCTGACAAAGCAGATCTGTCGTCTGCCTTTCCCAGTGCTCCATCTGTCCTCTGCATTTCCCTGTGCTGCTGCTGTCTTGGGTATTTTTGAAGTGGAATGAAGTAAGTATTTTATCTAGTCATTAATAAGGAAAACTTCATTCTCCTGTGGCACTCCTGTCTTTCTTGCTACAGGAAATGTTGTATTATTGGTTTACCCACATTTCAGTGCTTCGTACTCCTTAATGGTAGTTTTTTTAGGCAATGGCTATCTAATTTATATTAGATAAGTGCTATCCATTTGTATGGTGCCCATCACTGTGGTGTGTTAGCACCAGAGTGACAGCTTTCTTTTCCCTTCCTGTGTGTGCAGTGGGCTGGCATGATTTATGATTGTCAGCTGTATCCTTAATACTTATGCTTGTGTGTGCAGATGTGTTTGTTTAAATAAGTTACAACATTTTACAAAGCTTGCTGATCTTAGCTTGCATCAGCATTTTCTGGTGTGTGATAAGACAGCCCCTTCTATCATTTCCCAAATTCCAAGCTTTTTAAAAAAGAGAAATATGAGCGACTAAGCAACCACTGCAAGAGCGAGTGGGCACTGTGGTTACAGACAAACCCAGACTTTCTATGTACATGACTGGTGCAACTTGCCCATCAACATCTGCCAGCAGTTTTGTACCCTGCTTCTTGCTCTGGTCTGTGTGAGATCCCAGCAAAAGCAAACCACCTACGAGCCAGAGCATTCCTACCCTGGAAGCCCCATAATTTAGGGCTTGTGATGAGCTGCTGTCACTTTGCATCCCTCTGTGCTTTCTTCTTCCCAGGTCGAGGCTCCTCAGCCAGCAGCAGTATGGAGCAGGGCTGATGGTTGCTGTGTTTATTTCTCTGTCATTCCTGATAGTGGTTAATAAGAATGCCTCACATTGCTAATGCCCTGTTTACTGCAGTTTAAATGTGTTGCCTTACTTCAGCTTTAACCTCCCCACTGTTGAAAACCATCCCCAATTAGAGCAGAGGAAGATTTTTCCAACCTACTGAGATTTGTTGGTAGAATGTTTACTGTCAATGTGCAGCCTCCTTTGGCTCAAAAAGTACATCACACATAAAAAGCATTATCTCTGATTTCCTGCAAAATATCTGTTTTCTCTGAGAAGTTAATTACTGATTTCAAACCAACTGAAATGAGACCTAATGATGGCCTTCTCTAAATTTTTGACAAGTGATGGCTTGATTGGAACTAACCTTATATAGCTTCAAATGAGAAATTAAGTTGTGATACATTTCCATTTCATCAGTTCCTCCAAAGGCAGTGTCAGAGACCAGTTTAATTTCTGGACCTTTAACAACAAGGAAATGTTAGACCAGAGCAATGTAAAAGGAGGTATTTTGAAAACTCTCAGCAGATGATGCTTAAGTCTTCAGCTGAAGCAGCTAACCTGCATGCCTAGAATCCAAGTAACTAATAGTAGGGCAGGACAAGTGGGTTTGGTATACCGAAGTGCTGAAGAAAGCAGCAGTCAGGAGTGACACTGATGGGAACCTGAGGCTGCATATATTAGCTAAGCCAAGTTTTCAAGGTGATGACTTCTGTTGCTGTTAAGATGACTGAGCAAGGGAAATGAGGTCGCTTTCCTTGCCCCAGTGCCGGATGATTGATGCACGAGTAGCTGCCTGAATTCAGAAATGTTTTGCTCCATTGGGCACACTTACACCTCCTCGTGCTCGCCAGGTCAGCTTCAGCAGAGCAGGGATTTATTCTGCCTCATTCAGCACATCCCCACAGTGCCCTGGCCTTGTCTCCCTCCAGCCCTGCTCTCTGGGCTGCAGCCACCATCCTTCCCCAAGTGGAGGAACTTGGAGCTGAGCCCGGGTCCCTCCTTGCCTCCCTTGTTTCCGGTAAACCAGTGCATGGAGCCTTGTCTTCACGGTTGCACCATTGCTTGGCTCAGTGCTGCTGTTGCACAGAGAAGCATTTTATGGGCTGGTTCATTTTCAGCAACAGGAGCTGTTTTTTGTTTTAAAGGGTGATTTCAGAAATTTCAGTTATTTCCTGGGCATGGCAAATATTTTTAGCCATTCATCCAAAAAGCCAGCAGTTGCTCTATTACTTCTTTTTCTTTCCTTCAGTCTCTTGGTAGAAGTCTTCCATTTTATTTTGTCTTTATTTTCCTTATTGTTTGTCTTGCACATGGCCTCACTCCTTGATTAAATTACACATCCTTTGTCCCACCAAATTTTTTCAAACCCAACAGGATTAGGCCTTTAGTGAGTTATTACAGAAGCAAAGCCTCTACCTCACAGTAAGCCATTTCCTGCCTTTCTATGTTTTCCTGCCAGAAACAATGAAAAAAGCCGCAAGAGATGGAATAATGCAGTCTTATTTAGTGAGCATCAACTGTAGAGTCTGTGTTATTTACACTTTATCATATTAAACTGAACTGAATGTTTGCTTGACATCTACCTTTGTGTACCAGGCCTTATTCTGATGGCAGAAAGCAAATGAAAAAAAAAAAAAAAAAAAGAAAGAGCTGGAAATTAGGAGAATAACAGGGACTTAGAAATTGGTTGGACCTAGGCAGCAGTGCTTGTCCGGATTCCACTTTTCTTTGCTAAAGGTGGTGGCAGTGGCTTTGAGCTGAGCTCTCCACAACACATTTTGGTTTCAGTAAGAAAGCTCTAATGAGTGCAGACTTCAGATCTTCACCTACAAAAGTGGAGGACCCTTTGGAGTCAAAACATGTGTTCTTTCTCTCCTCTCAGTCTCTGTAGCTGGGCTTTCCATCATCTACACAATGTCTGCCAGTGGACCAAAAAGTTGTTTCTTCCTGAAGTTTCCCAGCAGGTTATTCTAACAGGAATGTCCCTGCCCATATTGCTCCACCTGGGGAGATTGCTTACCTGTAAAGGCAAGGTGATGAAGTACCTCTCCCCAAGCTGTGATTAGTCTTTCCTCCTCTGCTTTACTACCCTAGCCTGCCTCGCAGCTGCAGTTTCTCAAGCAGATTCCTGATGGCCACCACTGTGACTGCTCTCCTGGGCCAGAGAAGGAGCAGACAGAGCCCAAATGATCAGGAAAGCAGAGAGCATTTCACATCTTGTAGCTTTATAGGGAGACATTTTAAGTCATTTGAAGAAGAACCAGGGATGAGAAGCAGCAAAGGGGCAGAGAAATGTTATAGAAACCTCTATGTTTTGCCTTCTTTTCTGGCTCGATCAGGGAAGGTATTTGATCATATTAGGTTGTATTTAAATCACAAGATTATTGTTGAATCTTTTTGTAACTGATGCCACCAGGAAAGCATATATTTAATGTAATGTGGAATTCTGATCCTTGACATAATTTTACAATTTCTCTGATTTCCCCTTTCATTCCCAAGGTTTGCTCTCTGTCTTCCTGCTGGGTGTTTATGTAAGGCTTGAAATTTTGGCAAGCCCTTGTGTATTTGATCCATGAAGACATATTCTCTTCCCCATCAGCAAACACAGCTGTTGGCTGCAAACTAGGCAGGTTCTGCCATAGATAAATCTGCAGGATTTCCCCCCGTTGTCTGCTGCATGAAGGTCTCCAATGAGAAACATTACTCACCCCTAAATCAAAACTGACCACTCTCCCTAACGACTGCAGATAGAGCCCACTTCAGCTTTGCATCAGCCTTGTTGCCTGTAGAAGCAGAGATTATATTGACACCTCCACATGTCCCTGCACACTGATGAGCACAGAGCATCTATCTGCATTGCAGTCCCTTCATCCCTGGGACACTGCAAATCCCTGCTGTTCTTGATGGATGGGTGATGGTGGGTGCCCCCCCACAGGGTAGGAGCAGAAAGTCCACACAGGCTTTCCATCTGTGAATGAGCCACTAGCTCCAGGGGTAACTTTGGACTGGACCCTTTTCGGTATCCCTTCTACACTGGCAGAGTGTTCCTAGAGTTCCCTGTTCTCCTGCTATTTAACTGCTCTTTTCTTCTTACCTTTCCTGCAACTGGTAGATGTACCAGTTCTCCATCAGCCTCAAGATGCTGTTATGATTTCAGAGAGGTGGGACAGGGAGAAGGAAGCACCAATGAAACTCCAGGCAGTTCCTGTGTGTCTTGGGCTGTTTCTCCTGGTTTCTTCGGCCCTGCAGCTGCTCACGTGTCTCTACCCTGCTGCCTCCCTGCTCACAGTGGTTTGATATTTTCTCCTCTGGCCCAAAGGGTTTTTCTCTTTGTAATTCGCTTTTCACTTCAAACCTCGTGAAGGAGAGACAGCATGCCTCTGAGCTTGGACTGAATGGAGCACAAGGCTTTGAATCTCTAACAAGCAGCTGGCTGCAGCTCTGAATATGATCTGATAGGGAGAAACATGCCCAACAAACTCCTGCCACATTCATTTGAAGCAGGAAAGATTTGTATGTACATGCTTTCACTGAAAGACTGTATTATGCAGAGCATGCAAAGTATCAACTGCTATCCATTTTTAGAGCCATTGTTAAACAGAAAATTAGCATCGTGGAAGAGACAGTGGGAGATTTCGCATTCTCCCCACCTCTCCCTCCGCTGGTACAGTGCCTTTATTCTGTTTTCTGTAGTTCTCTTTGTCTTACTGGCATACTGATCTTCCAGTCATCCTTTGTTTCATTTATATTGAAATCCACTGGCAGAAGACGAAGTTCACAGCATATATTTAGAGCCTGTGTTTTTGAGACCGTTAATTATTATTTTCCTCCATCTTTCCCAGGAAGCCGCTAGTGATTTGTTTTCAGGTTCATTTCCTGAGTGCTTACTGTCATTTACTGTGAACTCTGGTCTTTTCCTTTCTCTGCCTGTCCTTCAAAATGTTGACCACATGCTGGCTTTGCTTTGCATTTCTGTATCTGAGTTTGTATTTTAATATTCATTAGGTATTTGTACTGACAAGCCCATCAATACATTAAATTAGTATATATGCAGCTAACAAGTATGGTACATGCTTAACTGACTTATAACAACATTAAAACAGACAGACACAACAGATTGTCTCAGCAGGGTTTAATAAACTGTACTTATCCACAGTTCCTCTGAAAAACAGATGCACAACTGCAATGTACAGTGCTCCTGGAATAATAAGATAAACAGTAAACGTGCTAAGCTAAACATGTTTTGTTCTTCTGATGAGAAAAATTAACTTGCTTCCATCATAGAAGGCTGTTTCTGTGGCTTCTATTCTTTGAAACAATTAGGCTTTCAGTTATAAAGTACTGTGCATTTTAATTACACAAAATATTTAATGAATATCAAATAATACTGGAGTTGATAAAAGGAATGCAGTTATGCATTACTCTATCATTCTCATGCAATGCTTTGAAGGTACTGAGATCTCTGCGAGTAATTAGTATCATCATTAGAATATTTTTTTTTTCTTCTAATTAATGCTAGTGTGATTAAAATGGCAGCTTTTTTTGGATAAGAAGTATTATCTGTTCTCTATGTGAGTGAGAAAGTAGCTGTTCTAAAACAGACAGAAGAAAACAGGCAGAAAATAATGCTAGCTGAGGGCAGAAGAGAGCTTCTCAGTTTGTTCCTTTGCAAATGCAATTATCTCCCATCCAGAAGTTTCCAGAAGAAATGTCCTGCCTTGCCTCTGAGAGCACAGACCCTCTATTGCATTATGCATCAGAGATGTCTTTTAATCATTTTAATAGAAATTGTAATAGATATTACTTATATATCCTGTTTCTTTACTCAAAAAAAATGTGCTTAAAAATGAACAAAAGTGCTATATTAAACAACAGCCACTTAAAAAACACAAGTGGAACAGGTTTTGAAAAAGTATTTATCTAATCTTTTTCAGCTTTGTCCTGAAACATGTCCTCATGCAGTTAACTTTGCTGAGGTGCATCATCCTTTAACTTCAATGGAGTTACTAAAGAAGCCTCTTATCCTGCATTAGGGCACTAGCAGTGCTCACATCCCCACGAGTTCAAACCACAGTGGTCCTCTTCCTAGCACTTTGTTTGCATCAGGCCTAGGTCCCAAGAATAGGTGTAGCTCCTGCCGTGCCAGGATGCACCTGGGAAGAGTTCTGTAGAAATTTTAGGGCTTGAGAGAATCCCCTAACCAGCAGTGCCCTTCACATTGCTTTTGACAGCCCATCAGTCAGCTCCAGTTGCCGAAGAGCTCAGAGTACATAAGCAGGGCAGAACTCTGCCAAAAGGAAAGCCAGGGTTAATGTACTTGCTCACATGAGAATAAACATGGGAAGCATTTAAGTACGGTCCATGTAGCAACAGTCTCTAGACAGCAAGTTACAAAGGCACTAGAGCTGCCAGAATACTCCATCAGAGCATAAAGATTTGCCTCAAGAATCTGTAGATTCCTTAACAACATGTTTGAACATCTTTTTAAGTTTATTTTTCTTTTCTATCATTTGGTTTGACTTGATCTACATGTATTTATTGGTTGTGAAGAGTTGTTGGCTTGTTCACTGTTTAGAACATTTAAACTTGCTTAATTCTTTCTCTTCATTAATAAACAGTGTTATAAAGCATCAGAGAAACTGGCACTCGATGCAGCAGCAGTACCTCAGCAATTTCAGGTGATTCTTTAAAATCAGGTTTTGCACATTTTTGTAAGGAGGAAAAATCAACGGGAGTCATTTGAGCTATTCTTGCCTGGAAAATGCCACTGGGATCAGTTTGAAACGTCTTCACCTGTAGAGAGAATGTTAGAAATCACAAGTAATCTCTCACAGCTTTGATCAGACTTCATATTCTGGAAGGTCAGGGCCTTCCTTTGTATTTACATTTGTTTATAGTTTCTTGAAAGGAAACAAGAAGAGACATTCAGTGTCAACTTTCTCCCCAGACGTGTTTCTTTGGGGCCTCCCCAGAGCCCTGCACCACCTCTCCTTTCCAGGTCACATCCAGCCTTGCTGGCACCCAAAGTCAGAACTGTGGTGGTAGGACACTTGTGGGAGACCTCAAGAGAAAATTGCTAGCTTGTTAGGGATGCCTGTGCATTTTAACTGATAATATCCCCATGCAAGAATATAAAGGTATATTGCAATTACCATTGTTTTTAAGAACTCTTAAGAGCATCCCAATTTTTTCTCCTTTTATTTCTTATGGATGGTCTACAAATTCGTAGTCAGGCAGCACCTAGAAGTCTAAGCTCTGGGCCAGGCAGTAATTTTCTTTCCATAAACAGGCTCTTTTACAGACTAACCTCCATAAAAGGTGCACAGGCCTGGCAGTGTTGGTGCTTTCAGTTCATTAGAAGATGGGTTTCATTTCTGATGTGGCATTACAAATCACCCTGAAAGATAAAAGCGGTTAAGAGGTGTCTGTTTATTTATTTTATTATTCTTTTAAAATGCTAGTATACCAAAATTAAATAAGATATGTGAGTGGAGAAACTGTTTGATCCAGAAATGGAGAGTCTGAGAGCTAAACAAAACCAAAATATGTTGCAAGCATCTCTGATTCAGGCTTGGTCCAGGAGCTTGCACTTAAATGCAAACAAGGTGGCATCAAACTTTTGGCAGTAAGAGATGGGAGTTCCCAGGAATAATACTGTATATCCCAGAGCTGCTGGAACTTGTCTTAATCCCTTTTATTGGGTACTTAGCCAATAACCACCCAGTTTGGTAACTGTCCCATCTCAGCTATCAGACAGCTATTGCAAAAGCAAATTCATAAACAAGCACCTTTAGGAACATGCATTTGACACTCATTGCTGGGTGGTCCTGCTGGGGCAGCAGGGTCACACTGTTGGTTTTCATACTTCTTGGTTCCTCTGCAGCAGTTTGGAGGCATCAAACAAGCTGAGCAGTGCTCCTTTCAGCTGCGCCTGACCTGCATTGCAATTTTTCTGTTTGAAAGAGGTCTAAAAGCTTCTGTAAAGGTGGAAAACACTCATTCCTCATTTTCCAACCAGGAGAAGATGACAAATGGTGTGTGCTAGGGAAGGCAGTCTAGAGAGAGATTTCCCTTTCCAGTGTTGAAGCTTTCCCCACAGTGTTCTGGTGAGGTTGGCTCACTGCTACAGAGATGTCTTTTTCCAAAGGGGAACTTCTCACTTGCAGTTTTTTAGCTAGCACCTAGAACTGATTTTATTTATTTTTACTGCTAGCTTCAAACCTGTGTTCTTGCTCTCTTTCAGACTGCAGAATTAGAGCTGTGTTTTACTATTGCCTTTAAGCAAAACCTTGTGTTGCTTTCAGTATTGCTTTTAAAAACTAATAGCGTCAGAAACCTGAGTTTACTATAGTCATTAATTTACTTTCCTCCCAATAGCCTTGCTGTTGGTCTTTCTGGTATATACATACTGTGTATTTTGCTCTTATGCTATTTTTTTCTATAAAGCTTTAATAAGTTATTTAGGAGGAAGAGCTATATCTCACTATTTAAGCAAATGGGGCTTTAGGACTGCCGTGCATTCCTCCAGTGAGCTATAATCACCCTGACTGTGTCACAGAGCCTGTCTGATTGGGACTGAGGTGCTCAATAATGAACCTTGAATCTGTTTTATCTTTGAATGAGTCCAGATGCTTTGTTAGATACCAGTTCTGTTCTCCCTCCTTCTCCTTTTCTTCCATTTCCCTTTTTTTTTTTTAATGTCAGAATGAATTGATCCCAGACTGCTCCTCTGTACTCTGACACTTCTGAATATGGAAGTGTCACTGTAAAATGAACCATAGCAAATTCTTAATAAGCTACCTTCAGAGAGAGTTATAGTTTTTGACATTTAGTTTTAGATTTATCCCTTGTGCAGGAAGCCTCATTCATTTCATGCATGCTAACCGTGGTGAGAAAAAGTCATTATTAAGTATTTTTCATACTTTGGTCTATTGAACAGCCACATCACATACACTGCCAGGCTCTAGCAGGCAGCAAGAATGGGAAATGGAAGGAAGGGAAGAAGAAATGGAGACACTCTGTAAAACCTATGAATCAAACTCCTTTCAAAGGATGATAGTTTTAGGGTTCCTGCACCATTGTGTGGGGTTGGTATCAATGCTTCATATTCAGAAAGCTGCTGACAGTCATGCAGGCTTTTTGACCCTGGGTAGATCAGGGCTCTGCACTGGCTTCTATGCACCCAAACCTGAAAGCAGCAATTTCTGCTGGTACAAATAATAATTGTTATGTAAATTTAAAAAGTATTTATATGTTATATATTAAATTAATTGGGTTTATAGAGTGTATGTTATCATTTTAATAAATTAATGGTAAAAAAGAAGTAACATGATGACCACTATGAAATTTATCACTTCAATTTGCTGATACTGTGTCATTCTAACCTGTTTATTTTGAATAAACAAACTAAATATAATCTGTAAACAAAATCTATTAATTCACCTCACAAATCCCACTTCTAATTGAATGGTGAGGTGCTAAAGTTCTGCTTTTTAAAAAGTCCCCAATATTCCAGTTTCTGAGATAAATGCATATGGGTCTCGAAACAAAAATGTTACATCCACCTGTTCTGGTTTTTTAAATGATACTAGGTACATCAATTTTAAATTGATGTTTTGGACCTGATAAAAAAACCAAAAACTTGCTTACTATTTTGTTCTCTTTTGTACATGCAACAGCAAGGATGTTGGAGTAACTAAAACCCATCTGAAAGGGGAAAGAGCTGCTCCTTATCTGAAGAGTAGGATTGGAAAAGCATGACTTTTTTCTTCCAGTAAGAAGCTTAAAAACATATTCAGAAGGTTCACTGCCCAGTGTAATGTTAACTGTGCTCACTTTTGTTCCTAGCAGTGAGCAAATCTTAAAAAATTACAAAATCTCTGTTCCAGCTTACCTAGCATTAAGGGAATGTCAGTGACTTCAGATAGTAGCATTTTTTTGCAAGAAACACATTCTGGATTTTACTGTTCTTATCAACTCTTTCTCTCTCTTCCCCAAAGACGTTTTACTTTGTTCTGGATTTTCATAATCAGGTGTAGCAGGGTATTTGCAGCAGTGGCACAGAAGATTATGTGAGATTAAACAGTAATCCTGTAAAATGAAGGAGAGATCCAAAACACACCTAAGTCAATTATTCTGCAAGTAATAGAGGAGCCAACAAGGAGAGGTGCCATGCTTGATCTCTTGCCCACCAACAGGGAAGGGCTGGTTGGAAATGTGACGCTCCAGGGCAGCCTTGATTGCAGGGATCATGAGATGCTCGAGTTCAAGATCCTCAGTTCACTGAGAAGAGCGTACAGCAAGCTCACTGCCCTGGACTTCAAGAGAGCAAACTTTGGCCTCTTCAGGAACCTGCTTAGTAATGTTCCATGGGATATAGCCCTAGAGGGCAGGTAGGCCCAAGACTGTTGATTGATATTCAAGGGTCACCTACTACAAGCTCAGGAGTGTTGCATCCAAATAGAAGGAAGTGTGGCAGGAGGGCCAGGAGACCTCCTTGGATGGATGAGGAAATGCTGAGGAAACTTTAAAGGAAAAAAGAGGCTTATAAAAGATGGAAGCAAGGACAGGCAGCCTGGGAAGAATACAGGTATGTTGTCCGGGAAGCTAGGGACCAGGTTAGGAAAGCTAAGGCCCACTTAGAATTAAACGTGGCTACAGATGTTAAAGATAACAGGGAAGGATTCTATAGGTACATTGTGAATAAAAGACAGACTAGGGACAACGTGGGCCCCAATGGCTCAATGTCCAGCTGGAAACCAGTAATGAGTGGTGTCCCTCAGTCCCTCAGGGATCAGTGTTGGGACCGGCCTTGTGCAACATCTTTGTTGGTGACATGGACAGTGGGATTGAGTGCACCATCAGCAAGTTTGCTGATGACACCAAGCTGGGTGGTTCGATTGATATGCTGGAGGGAAGGGATGCTGTCCAGAGGGACCTTGACATGCTTGTGAGGTGGGCTGATGCCAACCTGATGAAGTTTAACCATGCCAAGTGCAAGGTCCTACACCTGGGTCGGAGCAATCCCAGACACAGCTCCAGGTTGGGCAGAGAAGGGATTCAGAGCAGCCCCACAGAGAAGGACTTGGGGGTGTTGGTCGATGATAAAAATGAACATGAGCTGTCTTCAGTGTGCACTTGCAGCCCAGAAAGCCAACCATATCCTGGGGTGCATCAAAAGCAGCGTGACCAGCAGGTTGAAGGAGGTGATCCTGCCCCTCTGCTCTGCTCTTGTGAGACCTCACTTGGAGTATTGTGCACAGTTCTGGTGTCCTCAACATAAAAAGGACATGCAACTGCTGGAACAAGTCCAGAGGAGGGCCACGAGGATAATCATGGGACTGGAGCACCTCTCATATGAAGATTGGATGAGAAGGTTTGGGCTGTTGAGCCTGCAGAAGAGAAGGCTGCGTGGAGACCTCATAGCAGCCTTCCAGTTTTTGAAGGGGTCCTATACGGATGCTGGGGATGGACTATTCTATGATTCTATTCATTAGGGACTGTAGTGAGAGGACAAGGGGTAATGGGTTCAAACTTAAACAGGGGAAGTTTAGACTGGATATAAGGAAGAAATTCTTTAGTGTAAAGGTGGTGAGGCACTGGAATGGGTTGCGCAGGGAAGTTGTGAATGCTCCATCCCTGGCAGTGTTCAAGGCCAGGTTGGACATAACCTTGGGTGACATGGTTTAGTGGGAGGTTTTCCTGTGCATGGCAGGGGGATTGGAACTAGATGATCTTAAAGTCTTTTCCAGCCCTAACTATTCTATGATTCTGTTATTCTATGATTCTAAGGCAAACTGCAAAACCAAGACACAGTGACTACAAAGGTCTCATTTCCATGAAGCTCATTCCAATACAGAGTGAACCAAGTTAAGTTGGAACATGGAATTCATCTTGCTCAGAAACAGTCTTTATGTGCACAATTGTTTAGATAAAGGTGGATTGTAAAATCCTGAATGCAGGCCCCGAGCACATGCCAAAAGAAAAGGAGAGTGCGCTGAGTCATTCAAAGCAAAATGCAGCTTGTGGGAACTTTATTACCTGTAATGCCAAGTTAGAACTGAGCTGGTGCAGCTGGTGGCTAGGGAAGCAAAGAAATATTCCTGTTTGAAATGTGATTTGAAAATTTTTGAATCTATAGACACTGGATCCAGCAGTGTCATTTTAAAGTTAATTTTCAGAGAGCTAATAAAAGAGCAGTCAATGCTTAAATAAACCAACACACCTCACCAGACTATTTATTGTGACAACAATAGCTATGATACACACTACCACTATTCTGAAAAACAGCCTTAAGTATCACTTTTTAAAAGGGAAACATGCAATAAAGGGTTCTCAGCCACTGCAAGAGCAATAATGATATTAATGTCATTCGAAAAGACAGTCAAATCACTTTGCTAATGCACATAAATCATCAGCTTCTTTTGCAATGTAACTTCTGTATTTGGAAATTGCATTTTCCCACTCATTTGTATTACTCTAACCACTTTTCCAGTCTGTCTGATTTTTAAAGAGTCACCCCATGTCCAAGAAAAAGTAAAGTTGAAACTTGGATGTGCTTTTCTCCTGCTTTCATTACAGAAAGGGTAAATACAGTTGCAGGTGCCCCCTTTGAGCAAGGAAAGCTGTTGTTCCTGACAAGCAGCTCTGCAAGGTAACCATGATCTGCTGATGGAGTTGCTATGGTTATAAAGAGGTCCTCTGCAGGAGACATCTTCACTTGTGATTAGATTTTGACAGAGGCAGAGGGATGCTTGATATGGGAAAGAAAGAAGAATGAAAAGAGCTTTGTCCATTTTATCCATGTGAAAGTGAAATTATGGTATATCTGAAGTGTTTTGGAGAAAGTCCTGTTTCTTCAGGAACAGTGCACCAGGATGAGCCTTGTTTCTGACATACAGGACATTTCCATACAGGCTGGAAGTGACAACCATACACAGAAATAAAATAAGCAGAAGTGGGGCTGATCTTGATCTGCAGTTCTTCCTGCAATCTTATGCAAGAGAACATTACACTTTCTAAAGGGCCATGAGACAAGAAAAACATTAATAGGAGTGAACACCTGTATGTGGCAGGTCCTCAGTGAGGTTTTCTGCAGCTGCTCCAGAAGTAGTAAAGGAAAACAGCATTTGGGCTTTCCATCCTAGGTGCTTCTACTTCTGTTCCTGAAGCCATGCCTCCTCACTAACAGAGGCTGCTAACAAGGGGAAAGGCAGAGAGGAGCTGGCGAAGATGGATATGGCCTGCCTCAACCGGGGCAGAATTTAAAGGAATAAAATATTGAGCATGGCACTGCAGCACTTAGAGACTGCAGAGGAGACTGGTTAAATCATCAAACAATAAAAAAGCCCTCTTTATCTCCCTCTGCGGCTTCTCTGTCCTTCAGCACCTAGTCCTTTGCACAATAGTCCTACTCTCCTTCTGCACACTTCTTTCGATCCATCCTGCCAGTCCCAGCTGAGAGGGATGAGCATCTGAGATAGTGCCAGAGGGGAAGCTATGCTCCATTCTGCTGTATCAAACTTTTCACCTCATCATGTAAAATGTGTGAGTTCTGTTCCCTCTTCCTATAGCCTCATCTTAGAACTTCAGATTAGCCTTTTCCATGAGTGGATGGGGTGGGTACGCTACACCTGCTCTAAGAGAGATCCAGCCTTGGAAAAGGGAAAATCAAACTGAACTATTAATTTCAAAATAACAGGAAAGCTCAAACACTGACAAGTGAGCATCCTTCCAAATGGAGTTCTAATGAAAGAAAGAAGTCTGACCAGAATGTTTCAGAGTGTGAAAAATTGTGAATAATAAACAGTATGTGTTCTGTTTTACTAGCAAATCTCATCACATAAAAATATCAGTCTGGTGAATCATCCTTGATGCTGGCTAGTAGACTCTATGTTTACAGCACACCTGCACTGTCTATAAATATTACTACGGCCAGTAAACTCAAGGCAATGGCAAGGGGGCTGTAAAACTGTTGAAGGTACCACACACTGCAGTGGTTGTAAAAAGTGCCGTAAAAGAAAAATGATCTTTTATGAAATCTTTTGTTTGGGAGGAACTTTACATTTTAAGAGGGCATTTAACAATCAAGAGAGCTTTCCAAAAGCAGCAGTCTCTCTGCCCACAGATTGTACTTGGAGCCCTGTGAAGTCCTAAAATGACTTCATCCAGAAGGTGAGGACCCATCCCCATCTGAAGTAGGATGTTCAGTGCTAACAGAAAGAACAGCTTGCCATTTCCTCTCCTTGGTCTTTTACAGCTCTTATCACAGTTGATGTAAGGGGGAAGGCAAGGTGCAG
The DNA here is from genome assembly GCA_025448015.1 of Bolborhynchus lineola. Lineage (NCBI taxonomy): Eukaryota > Metazoa > Chordata > Aves > Psittaciformes > Psittacidae > Bolborhynchus > Bolborhynchus lineola. The sequence goes on from JAOEHX010023076.1 coordinate 48,099, forward strand.
AGCCTAAAGAAGCCTTTCCTCTTACAGTTTTGCTTTCAGGAAATGGACACCCCAGTTTGCAAACTCAGTCTCTTCCCAGGTGATGCCCAGAGCCAGCATGAAGCTTCACTGCTGACTCAGAGGCAGGAGCTGACCCCAGGGCACAGGGCACAGCATGAAGGGGCCTCTGTTGCTTATGAAGGAACTATTGTTTGCTCTCAGGACGCACATGACAGCTCAGGGTCTGCGGATGGCTGATGGGTCACATCTATCCACTAGTACCAATCCATCCGCAGTTTGTACGGAAAGGCAGTGAGCACCTTCCACTTGCAATGAATTCAAGTGAGAGTGCAGACTGCTAAGTCTGCCTGTACTTTTATAAGTTCTCAGCTGAGATGAAACCTGTATTGCCTCACACAAATATTTTAATTCAAATATGCAAAGGTCTCCTTTCCATGCAGTTTATTCCACTTTAGAGTGAACTTTAAGTTAAGTAAGAAAAGATGAGTATACTTTCTGTATAGTCAGGAATAAAAATATTATTTCTTCTAAAAGCTCAATACACAACTGCAAAAGCTCAGTATGGAAACGCAAACCGACATCTGAAAAGCTACACACAAGCCAGCTAGAACTAAACCCCATCTATTTTATTTATCCCATGTAGCTAAATACAGAGGTAGTGTAAGAAAACTGTGTGGGGTCTGATGGGCCAACTGTGGTGCTGTGGCTTAGTACCAGAGCTGATACCAGGCTTTTATTATCCTTTTCCTGCAGTGGGATACATCTGAAAGCTCTATGGTGTATCCATAAAAATCAGACTGATGGGGGCTCTGAAGTGCATCTCTCTGACAAGACAAGAGAAAAATTTGGCCTTGACCTCTTGACTGTTTCCTGGTCTTAAGGCAAATACTAAAGGACCTTCCATGCCATGCCTGGGGTGGAGACAGCTCACATGAAGACACAGATATTTTAGTCTCACTGCCTTACACTCAAGTGTCAGGACTGATAGGATTATGACCAGATGGAGGGAACTTCAATATGAGAAAGCCCCGTGCAGCATCCTCTCAGACTAGATGCAGAGATGTTGATTATTTCAGCATGAAAAAAGAAAAAATATTGCTTACAAAATAAATTAGTATTTTAGAGGTTTGACAGCATTTGTCAACATGTACAATCATAACAAAATATGATACACTCTAAAGATTAAGTATGACTCAACAAAATATGATATACTCTAAAGATTAAGTATGACTCTTGTGTAATGACAAATGAGTAGTCTGGGAGTTGTTTTTATGTATCAGAGGTTTAGGACTTGGCCCTATGAGCATTAATATCTCCTTTCGGAATAGCACATTAACAGCAAGTCCCTTCACAGTACACTATAAAACATGTCTAGAACAAACTCTACCTTACCCACAGAGAGGTTCCATCTTTGAATAATTCAACACTTCTCGATCCTATGCAGAAAAATCCTTCAGACTGAGATAAATCCAATCTGTATAATATTTTCTATTTCAATAAAGTCTCTCTATAGTAGGATAAGCAAAGCCTAATCAAACACAAATGTTTACTTAAACTAGTGAAGCTCTAGTATTTTGTACCAAAGTCAGCATACTGTATCTGACACTTCTTCTTTTGTGGCCATATTGCTTGGATTACAGCTAACTGAGTACTAAACCTGTTAGTATGGAACTGAAATAAAGAGCTCATGAAGAAAAAAACTGCTCTCCATTCACCTTAGCTTTTTGTGGCATCAGCGAATGATATTTTTAATACGTTTTATACTCCACCAAAATTCATCCCACAAATACTTCTGCATTTGCGCTGAGTGAGAAGAGGGCAGCACTGCTTCCATCCAAACAAGATTTGTAGAATCACACTATAGGGTATAAAAGCAGTATTTGCTCCTGCAGGCACAGTAACTGAATTTCTGGGCTGTGGTTTGCACTGTCTCCAGAATCCCTTGATGGCATTACATCTGCCTGATAAATTACATAGTTTTCAGAACTTTATTTTACACATTGTGTGGATCCCTGAGTCCTAAAGTCTCAATGGGTGTCATCTCCTTTCTGTTCCTGACATCCCAAGAAAGGCTTAAAATACAATGAACTGCCCATTGCTCAGACTTGAGGCACAAAGAGAATGTCCACAAGCTAAAGGGAGCCAGCTCATTGCCTAAAGGAACTTTCCTTTCAGAGGGTGCCATTCATTGTCCATCCCTGGGCTAACGTAAGGTGGCAGGGAAATGGGAAGTCTGCTGCTGTCTACAAGTCCTTTTCTTCCCAGAGAATATCAGCAACCAGGTTTTCATATGCTTGGCAAACTGCAAGCATGACCAGTATCAGGAAAAGGCTGCTGAGTTTGGTTTGACACAATATGTCCTTATTAAAGAATCCCAGAGTTCTTTTATAGCTGAAATTTCAATATGCTGAAACAAAGTGAGAATAGAGCAAGATTAAATTTTGGGTTCTTCTGATGCCTTTAAGTACAGGACAGTATATGCAAAGGGAATAGATTTCAATCTGAGAACACAGAAGGAATTGAAAAGTAACCTATATATAACTGCAGTAGTCCTAATGGCAGCCTAAGCCCCTGAGAACCTGTGAAAGAACAGGGTTTGCCTTCCTCTAGCTATCCCCTGCCTAAAAGAGAATATGCAATGAGATTGGACAGAGAATAAATGAATGAGAAAACAGTAATTTAGTATACTTATTTAATTAGTTCTTTCTGTTTCCAATGGCAATGTGGCAGAATATGAGACTGAACAGAACAAGGTAGCTGCCTGTGACATAATTAGGTCTTTTAAGACTGGGGAAAAGGCATCAGTCTTCACAGGCTGCAGAGAAGTGAGCACCCAATTCCCACAGCTGGAAACATGCAGCTTCTTTAAATAATGTGTCTGATAAAGCATTTAGGATTTCTTGTTTTGGTTTGTTTTAATGCTTTAGAATAAACCACAACTGCTATCTGTTGAAACGTTCTCATTGAGTATTCTTTACATTAGATGATAATGGAATTCCCAGACAAAAAGATGCTCCCTGGCCCTGAATATGGAAAAAATTACCTTTGCTTGTTAAACAAGAGAGTGAGTAGGAATAGGACACGAAGAATGGAGGTCACCAGAAAGGAAGACTGTCCCAAACCTCTCCTCCTCCCTTTTAGAGCCAAAACTCATCACTCTGAATTTTGGCTGAGTGCCCCAGAGCTGGAAGCTCCTTCTTTTCTAACATAAAAAGGGATATCTGAACGCACAGCCACACACACTGTAGCATTTAAATCCAGCAACTCACACAAATAACTTTTTTTAATGGATGTTTAATCTCTTAAAAGAATCCTGACTCAAATCTCTCTCTTTGCTGAGACTTCTCCTAGTGCATCAAGTCTCATAACAGCTTCAGTGTACATCTACAAAATACATCACATTTTGGCAGAACTCTTTCCCTTAAGCAGATCAAAGTTTTGCTCTAACCCACACTCCTGTGAGATGTAGGACAAGCATTATCTTAAGTGCATCCCTGTTCACTGAACAGCACAACTTATGGTACAATAAATACACACAAGTACAGATCTGGTTCCTGTCTAGTAAGCCATGTCTGACTGAAGCTGATAAAAATCTAGCAACTGATTTTAGTCGAAACTGAACTACCCAAAAGGCCAGTAACATCAGCTTCTACCTGAAAATTACTGTAACTGCTCCAATTGTCTCATAGAACTGCATAAAAATAACACACAGCATCAAATGAGGAATTCATGCCAGGACACCACTAACAGCCTAGAAAGTAGCATTAAAAAATGTGGTTAATATTGATGACAATTCTCTATTTATTCTTAATTCAATTACATTAATGTTTATGTCTTTCTTGGTATTAATAAACCTGCATTTCCCTGCAACACACAAAAGCACTTTATGGATCATTCAGTCCTATTTATCAGGTAGATAAGGATCTCATCAATTTTTTTTGCTCAGCCATGCTTTGCACAGTGTTGCCTTTTTATCTCTTACAACAGTTTAATTATGCAATTAGGAGGTTTTTCCCT
>JAOEHX010023078.1:0-11182 GCA_025448015.1 Bolborhynchus lineola
GCCAAGGCAACGTAAGGCGGGGTAGGGAGGTGAGCATTCGCCCGCGAGCTTCTGTGCAGTGCAGCGGTGAGGCGACGGGCAGCAGAAACTTCAGACCCACCCGACATCCCTCTCCCCCCAGATTACCGCCAGCAATCGCAGTTGAAAAGCCCTCTCCGTCCAATTTGCTTCAACAGACAGTAGAAAGAATAAAGTTCCGGCTCTTCTCCAGTGCCCCATCGGCCTCCCCTCCAGGATTAGTTTTTGTGCCTCCATCTCCTTCCCAATATGTACCTCACTCTAGAAAGCCTATGGCAAATAGCCTCCTTCCCTATGCTTTGGTTGTCAGGGTCTTCAAAGCTTCTGTTGGTCTTAGATCTGGAGAAAGAATCATAGAATGTTTCAGATTGGAAGGGACCTTTTAAGATCATGTAGTTCCAATCACCTGTCGTGGGCAGGGACTCCTTCCACTAGATCAAATTGCTCAAAGCCCTGTCCAACCTTGCCTTCAATGCTTGAAGGGATGGAGCAGCTGCAGCTTCTCTGGGTAACCTGTTCCAGTGCCTCACCACCCTCAGACTAAAGAACTTACTCCTTATATCTAACTTAAATCTACCCTCTTTCGGTTTAAAACTATTTCCCCTTGTCCTGTCACTACATGCCCCTGAAAAAAGTCCCTCGCCAGGTTTCTTGTAGGTCCCCTTTAGGTATTGGAAGGCTTCTTTAAGGTCTCCCAGAAACCTTTTCTTTTTCCAGGCTGAACAGGCCTAATTCTCTCAGCCTGTCTTCATAGGAGAGGTGCTCCAGCATCCTGCTTATCTTGGTGGTTCTCTTCTGAACTCTCTCTAACAGATCCACATCCTTCTTACGCTGAATAAAGGAACAAAAGGAAAGAGATGAGAAAGCTAACTGGATGAGAGGCTTAGATACTAGGACCTGTTCTCCTTGTAAGTTGTTCCCACTTGTTATCATTAAATCCTAAAGGAGAACCCTGCTTATCCTCGCATGTTGGCAATGATGCCAAAGTGCAGCAAATAAATACACTGAGTCTGCCCCGGATCAATTTGTGCAGCCTCCATTATATTCACACTATTGGAATGATTGCTGCATCCAGACGAACAAACCAGTCTGAGCTTCTAGTTAGGCACATTCTGTGAGCCAGCTTTGCCTCACAAGGACAGCCCAGATGTCCTGACACTAATCTTCAGGTCAAAGCGAGTCAGCTGCATCATAATTAGCTTCCCATGACCAGAAGGGATCTTCACCTACTGCCCAGTGGCAGTGTGAAATTCTTCCTTGGCTCAGAAACATCAAAGGAAAATCAAAGGCGTCTTTTTGAGTCTGATCCTTATGTCTGACTGTCGCCTGAGTGTTAGGCTAAGAGGCTGGCTGCAAGGGAGCAATCTGTAGATCCATACAGCTGACTGATCACTTCAAGCAGTGATCATGAAAACTGAATGCCGTTGACATTAACAAGTCCCCTGGTGGAGATGTAATTTTGCAAAGCAGAAACGCTCCTGGAGAAAGTTATTACGATTAACATTTACACTTTTGTGGCATCTTTTGCGGCAGAACCAGAGTGCACTTTTCTCAGTCACAGCTGGATAACCTTCAGCAAATCATTTCACAGTGCTATGCCTCACTTCCCATTTGCAGGCAGCCTCAGTTAGCCTGCCTTTAAATGGGGTTAGCAATCCTTAGCTCATTCTAAAGTGCCAGTGGATGTCCATATGAGGCACAGCACTGGAGCCATCAGAAGGAGTTTGAGATGAGGAAGGACTCACAGCCAGAGAGAGACTTAGGGAAGGGAAAGTTAAAAATCTTTTCACCCTTCAGTGGAAGGACCCAAACCAAAACACCCCCTATGTCAAATACCTGTACCCCTAAAGTATATGCTACCTGTACTGCTTCTCCTCACCTGCGCTGGAGTAGATGGAGGGGTGCACAGCACTGGTCACCACCCCCCCTCGGGCCAGCTTCCCAATTGGTAATAACCAGCCTGCTAGCAAGAAGCTACAGATTCCCAGCCGAAGCCCATTTGAAATAAGCTGTCAAAACCTTCAGGAATAAGTAACCTCTTCCAGATGCTGCTCACCTTCAGATAGTTGTATGCAGAAGCCTTTCAGCTTCTGCACACAGCTACCCTGACTCATCCAGACCTCTAATCTCAATTGGATATCCATGTCCTCAAAGACTGTTTGAATCCTCCTGTGACTCTTTTGTGTAGAAACTGTTATATCTTCTGATGCTTCACCTCCCAGTTACCAGTATCAGGCACTGAAAAAGTAGCCTCAATGTGGCAAAATTTCTATGCTGTGTCGTCACCATACGGGATGTGCTGCCATTGTGGTGGGAAAGATAAAATCCTGGAACATGGTGGTTTTATCACAGGAGTACATTTTTATCATGATGGCTAGAGGAAACATTTTCAGGAAGGAATTAAAAAAAAAGACAAGCTATTTCAAACTGTGCTTCATAAAGGTTATATAAAAAATCCAGTTTGGGAAGCTGCAGTTCTTATATGTGGAAGAATATAAAAAGGGTATCTGTGCGGCAACTACAGCTTCTTTCTTACGGCTCAATAATTTGTATTGACATGACAGGCATTGCCAAAACTTAAGAGACAAGATCATTGAGCATCTGTCTTGGGTCAAAATAATATATCAAGTATCAGCTGTAGACAAAGCTCTGCACAGTAGCAACTACTTAATCAATCCATTCGTGCATTACTAATGAACTCATTACAGCTGTATCTGAGTGTGCCGCTTTCCAGCATCCCAAGTTCTACCCTGTATCTGTTTGGCATTAATATCATATGCTTCTTGCTTCTCTGTAATTGTAATATTTGTATATGGCACCACAAAATACTGGAAAAGCATTTATTAATTCACCACTGAGAAGCAAGAAAGAATTACTGCCGCTGGATTATAGATCAGAAAACAGTAGCAGAGAGATTATATGATTTGCCCAAGGCTATAAAACCAGACAGTTTCAGATCATGTTAGTTTCCAAAGTCTGCACTGGGTCTGCTAATCCTTACTTGTCTGCCTATATTCAAACCCCTCTTTTACCATGAATAAAGTACAAAACCAGACTGACAGTAAGTATGTCTGTAAGGAATTACACCTTCCACATTTCCTGTGTGTCACTGCTTTATTTGACAAGCTTTATACTTTGTTCTCTTTTTAACCTGAACAAGTCTCTGGTGGCTTCTCACAAAAGGTAAAATGAGTCACCTTTACCACAAAAAATGACAGCAGAGCAGACAGAAAAAGATACAAGCACTCTGCAAGCCATAGTGAATCCAGGGGCAATATGGTCTACACTGGGATCCCAAACTACATAGCATTTGCCCAAAATGAAAGCAGGATCCTTTTAACTGCCTTAACTACATCAAGTTTTCCTTTTTCCTTCCAGCAATATCTTTTCTTTCTTCAGTTCAGCTTCAGCCAACTGATTTTAATTTGCGGGCTTATCTCCTAAAAGTTTTGTGACAGCTATGTCATGGCACTGATTGCATCAGCTGAAAAGAGACATACGAGCTGGTTGCCATCAACAGATTGATGGTATTGTAGCCCTCGGCTCCCCATGACCTTTCCTAGAGCTCTTCAGCACATGATGAAAAGTAAAAGAGACAGGACCAGCCCCTGTAGGACTTCACATGGGAGTGGCCTCAGAGTAGAGGCACAGCTGTACATTGCTTTTCTCCAGCTGACATCTGACAGAGGGGAGAGCCTGAAGGCAGCTGCCTCCTCAGCACCTGACAGCAGGGGCTGCAGATGCAGCATATCCATACATATCAGCTAATCAGTTCCATGGAAGATCATTGGCACACCAAAATCAGGGATATGAAGGTACAACTATTACATAAAGGATTGTTTCTTAGGTCAAACATTCCAGTTTCATACTTTTTCATGAACTCTTTTTAACACTATTTGCTAATGGCAGAACTACATCATGAATCTCAAGGGACTGCTTTCTGTTATTCAGCTGTGACATGTCTGTACTTTTTACCTGGTTCACTCACGGTGGTTGATGGGTAAGGCAGGGAGGCAAGTTGGGTTGGAGTTTAGTCTGAATCCTTTTACCTCATTGCTCTGCAAGAATGCTATATGTAGCCGTATAACTCAGTGTCTCCATTTTCTGCATTGTACCTGTTTACATTTCTGAGGTCTAGAAGGTCTGTGGACTTTTTGTGCAGATCTTGCACAGCACAAAGAAGAAATGCAAACATGCTGAGTGCTTTCATGGGAATTTTACTTTTGTACTTTACTGTTGTTTTTTCTTTCATTTTAGAATAAAAGTGCTTTTGGAGCACAGGTAGACAGATGCTCTTTATATATGAGAGGAAAAAATCCAGTAGGTACTGCAGGAGTCAGTTGAAAGCTGGGTATAGGTATTTTCCAATTATTTCTTCCTAGAAGTTTTCCATTACAGTATTTATTGCTTTCTTTAAGTCTGAAGCCTGCATGCGCCTTTACATGGAAGTGGCCCTACTGTTAATAACACTGTCGTTTCTTTCACTGAATCTCCAAAGCTGGATGTAATGTGTTCCTGAGTAACATAAAAACCTTTACAGTATGGACACCTTGCTGGCAGGTAGTAGATAATTTATATCTCTCAGTTACCTGCTGAGAGAATAGTTTAAACAACATTAAAACAACCAATGGAGTCTAGCTATTGTGCATTGACTGCAGCACTACTGCATGTTTCTGAAGTACTGCAGGTGAGTTGCAGAAGCTTCATAAAATATTTGCAGGCTGTTTTACCTTTATTGCAACATCAGAAGTGTTAAAACAATGGGCTTGTGAAGAGGGCTGAGATCTGAATCTGAATTCAGTTCATCACCTAAACACAGGTTTCCTGCATGAGGATTTACATGTCATATGCTCTAGCAGGGGCTGACATTTCTACCTGTAAATCAGAAATAGGTGCATTAGTGGAGTTTAGCTAATACCTCTTGGATTGTGATGACACCTACATGCCCTAGTAACAGGAGTCCAGCTGGTCGTTTTAAAACAATGTAGGTCTTTCCTCTGCTGGCAAAACGATCAACTTTAACATGCAAGCTCACAAAGGGGGAGTAATTCTGCCATGCTGTTACACACTAGCCTCACACTAACAGCTAGCAACAGAGAAGAATGGGGCTTCTCCTGTGGACAGAGTTATTATGCCTCTGGTCTGGGCATGGAAAATATTCATCCATACAAAGAGCTGAATATAAGGACATGACTATAAATACACAATCAAAATATCATTCAGTATAAAACGGTGTTTGCTACCGTCCTCAGTCTTCAATGGAGCTGTATCCATGCACAGTAGCTGAGCATCTGTCTCCATATTATATCCAAAAATATATTAGCATTCAACCATTGGCATATATTTGCCGCAGACAATGTTCTACTAAAATATTTTTTGCACATCTATGAGAATATATCCAATACATCCAATATATACATATTCAGTACTTTTCCCTCCCCGTATGTAGATAGATAATTTTATATCTATTTTTTTACACATGTATACATGCACATGCGCACACATGCATTACATATATTAAACAGATGCTTTGTGTGGATTTATATGATTTTATATAATATTAGTAAGTATCGAGTAAATATGGGTGTTTTTCCCTACTTTTCAGCTTTACTGGAATTTGTTTCTGATTAAGTACTGCCTGTTTGAGCTCAGGATCAGCAGCAACAATTAAGTGTATGACTATGCAGTCACTAGCTACCTGCATGCAATATGGCAAAGCTTAATGAGAGGGATTTTCTTCCTGAAAAAACCTTGTCTTTTCAAGGACCACTACTCACAGCCAAATGAAAAAAAGCTGCCCTGTCATGAAGCTAGCGTAAAAAAACCTCCAACCTTATGACCAAATCCCTTGGCTTTCTGCAGTTATGCTGTCAGAGTAGCAATTTAGCAATTCAGTGGGTCCTTAGGATTTTCTCTCTTTGAACCTCCTTCCTTCCCTGCATATTGCAGTAACACATCTTTTATTAGGGAAACACCACAGACAACGCTGCATGGGAAAAGAAATTATAGAAGCAGAGAAGCAAGCAGGAATAAGACCTTGATCCTAAACTCTTTGAAGGTTATGGATTGACTTCAGTGGGCTTTGGCTCGACCCCTAGCTGTCAGGGAGAAAAGTCAGTAAAGAAAGGAAGAAAACCAGCTGAAAAACAATAGCGAAATAAAGGAGGCAGAAAAAAAGAATACTAACGATAAAAGAAAGAAATCAGAAAAGGTAAAAGGTAGAGCGCCAAGGGAAGAAAGGCAGAGGAAAGTAGTAGCAGACACCACTAAAACACAGAGAAGAGTGAGAAAAAACAGCGGATAATCCATGAAATATCGTGCTGGAAGCCTATTTGCTCTTGGGTTTTAGGCTCATTGTCCACATACCACAACCTCCATGTTGCCATAACTGAGGCTGCAACTACATTTTCCTTTGATGTGCTTTATGGAATGCCCTGTGTCCCAGCACTTCCACCAGCCAGGACAGTGCTTCTTTAGAAAACACTTTGCCTACCAACTCCTGTGTGTGTGCCTAGGTTTCCTATACAAGGGGAAGTCTGATGTGGATCTAGGTCTCACCTAGAGTATGGAGTTGAACTCCTGCAGAAGTCAACAGGAATGTAAGGAGCTCAGTGTCAGAGAAATAGTCTTGCCTCTTATTTCCACCATAGCAATGGAAAGGGTCTTAGAAGAACAAGATTGGGTTTTGGGCCAAGAGCAGGAGTTAGGAGACCAAAATTCTGTTTCAAAGGCTTGTCATGAGGCTCTGGCAACTTTTAATAACTCTATAAAGTACTACTTTTCTCACTTTTTCCTCTTTAAGTATGCATAGGCCTAGTGACACATGGTTACTCAGCTACTGCTTGTGGAACAGTGAGATTTGCAAACAGGTTCCACTGTAAAACCTTCTGGCAAGGTATGTGTTGAGAATGGACCATCACAGTGAGATTCAGTTGTTCTCCCAATCTACTTTTAAGAATACACTCTTTTTTTTTTTTTTTTTTTTTAAGATATTTAGCAATGCCTCTGCATGGCTCTAAGTACTGTAACACAATAGTGAAATCTTTGTAGCATCGTAACAACATTGAGAGAGAACTCTGACAGCCAGGTGAATTCCTGTCTATATCTTCATTATCAAGGGTGTCCTGGTGCCTCCCTTCTCAAAAAAACTTACCAGACAGATGTTTGCTGAAGCTGAAAAATACTTCTCTTGGAATTCATCCTAAGCCTCTGCCACTGTACTATTATCCTGAGTCAGCCAAACAACACAGTTCCCTTGGATCCAGAAGTGTGATTGGGAGCTCCAAAAGGCTCTCCTCCCCTTGCCTCCCTGTGCCTTTGGAAAACCGCTGAGCAAAGAGCCAGGCTGAGACTCCAGCAAGATGCAGCCAAAGCCAGGATCTGTGCACATGCAGGTCGCGGATTTTGGACAGTAGCATCTTTGCTTTGACTTTAGTTTTGGCTTTTGGGGATTGCACATGCTACTCCCAGGATAAGATAAGAACTAGAGTGAATCTGTGAGACAGTGGGCTGAGCAAGGAAACAAACCAGTGTGAAGGGCAGATCTAAAAGAGTCTGTGTAGAGATACAGCTACGGATGGTGAGTAAAAGTCACGGGTGGATGAGGAGTCTGTGACTGCATGAGGACTTCAGGGACAACAGTGTAGAGCTGAATGATGAGTTGAATGAGGAAAGCTCAACTGAATTTTCAAAATTGGTGGATGAAGCTTAAGATAAGAAGACAGCAGCTAGCAGGACAGAAAAATCTGTAGACACATAGAGCCATTATTCCAGATTTCTTCCCCCAGTATGTGCCTCAACACACTCTGATCTACAGATGGCAATTTGCTATTTCTTGGAGTTAACTCTGGTGCTTCAACTACCAGGATGGGAACATATAATTTTACTGATGTCAAAGTCATAACATAACCTACAAAACAGAAATCTTTGTCTGGATTGCTTTTTAAAAAGCCTAGTAAATCACATGCGCACAAACTCTGTTCAGAGGGAACAAAGTCACTCACTCAAAAGTTAGAAGATGTCAGATTAAGAATGCCTGAAAAACTCTATTAGCCTCTATGAACACGGTTTGTGAGATGGAGTTTTTAAGTACATAATTATTTTTTCCCCACAGATTACCTAACCTGTTTGTTGCAGTAGCTGGGAGATGTAGAATTAAAGGTAGGAGACAGCAGGAAGGAAAAAGATGATCTTATCATTAATGCAGTGTGACCTATGTGACATTGGGAAACCTGCTTAAATGAAAATTTTCCCATATTATCTCTAAGTGTTCATATCTCTGTTTCTGAGTATTCAGCTTGGTAGCTGATCAGATTTGCAGAAATGCTGAGCACTCATAAGAGAAACTGAATTCAATAGGAGCAGTGCAGTGAATACTTAACATTGCACAGCTGACTGTTCTGAAATAAGAGATCTTAGACAGGCTGTACACTCAGAGTAGGAAACTCAACATTGTTCCCTATCTATGAAGTGGAAGGGCATTCTCTTTTGTCCTACTATGTATTGGAAAGACAAACTTGTCAACAAGCATGAAGCATTCAGGCTCTTTAATGATAAACAACATTCAAAAGACACTGTGATAAAGGATATAACATCAAAGAAAAGTCTGAGTATCATGGATTAAGGAGGCAAAGAACATATATGGACCACGGAGGTTAAATCAAAATAGGAAGAGTTACACATGTACTGAGCACCATTTATCTTGTGTGCTGAAAGAGGAAGGGGATTGTGGTAAAAAAACATATGGTCAAATATTAACATATGACTGTTTATCTGAGAAAATAGTTCTGGAGGAAACAAGCAGTGACAAGACAAGAATGTGTTCAAAAAAGTTCTGTCAAGCCTATGCAAAAATGTGTTAAGGACCTATAAAATGGAGATAATTATACTTTTCCTTGCTTTTCAGTGCTTAGAGAACTGCTGGTGAAATCTGCTAGAAGACTTCGTGTATTTTTATTTTCACAGGATTTATAAGATCTTCCTGAGTGACTCCAGGACAGCTCAAAGAATGGCTCAGAAGACAATTGCAGTCAGTGGGAAGTTAGTTAATTTCAGGGCTTTTGGAGAAAAATCCATGAGCCATCAAGCTCAGTTTCATTTTATGAAGTGACTTGATGTCATGAGCTGTAGACCCCAGAGACCAAAGCACAGAGTTGAGGTTATTAGGGTGACATAAGCCAGGATCTGTGTTTGGTTTATTTTTTAAACAAGTTGTGTCTTGGCAGAAACCCAGAAAAAAGCAATATACATTAAGAAAAAAAAAAAAGAAGAGGAAGGATAGCATGGTAATAAAACAGCTACTGTGTTCTGTGAAATGTAAGAGGGGCACAGCACTGGTACATTAATAAGGCATTGTCCAGCTGCACTAGTAAAAAGCAATAGAATGAGGTTTAGCTGAGGTTGACAGGGTCACCTCAAGCTCATTTTCCCGTGTGTGCTGCAGAAGGAACATAGCCAAAACAGCTGCTTTCTTTTTCCCTTCTGTCAGTTACATAGCAGAAGAACTGAGTATCTGCTGAAGGCGCTTGTCAATGACAAGCAGCAAATGGTAGCACTAAAAGTGCAAGCCAGTGCAGCAAATGTGACCTAAGAATAAAGGCTGGAGTGAAAAATGCTGCAGATTTGAAGTGCACCATAGCTTTCTGAGTTTATGAAAGGAGTACATGTCGGCAGCTAGCATAGGAAGTAATGGTACAGCACATCTGAGATGTTACTACAGAAAGACAGAAAGTGCAAGTCCTAAGAATAATTTAAAAATGTAGTCTTACAGTGGTAAGTGTATTTTATAGTGAAAGACAGATAATCAGATTCATGATTTTTAGTCTCTTGTTGCCAAATTCACAGGCGCTACTCTACTTCTTCAGCTGGACATGCTGCTCCTAGCATTGTTGAAATACTCCTTAACAGGCCAGAAAAAAAGCTTCTGCTTCCCACAGGCACAAGATCTGCTCCACTGTAAATTCCCATGTGTAAGCTTTTATCTCACTTTGCACATGGTTTATCTGAGCCCCATGCTGTGGAAGAAGGCTACATATGGTTTACTGCAGTAAGTACCAGGAAGTTACTGTTAACCACACCTGGGCTGCAGATTCTCTGTGTAGTTGAGGATTTGATAGATCACATGTGCAGGGCCTTCAGAAGTAAAAAGACTCCAGACATTTTCTTGAGTTGCTTATGCTTAAACTGTGCTCTGAGGGGAACATGAACAACCCTGGATTCAGTGAATTTTTCTAAATGAAGAATTACTAAATACTTATATTCTTCTAACTTAGCGACTTTCCAAGACAAGAGCTCTAAGCGATAAGTTCTTTCATTCTGTTGTCATCTCTTTGGAAGAGGAACCTCATTTGCATTACATAGCATCCAGCACATGGTATTCTACTCTGATTAGAAGCTCTTCATGCTAGTGTGTTGAACCTTTGTTTTAGTAATACGTATTTTCCATTTCTTCTTGACTCAGTTTTGAGATGGTCAGAAAAGCTGAAGTAGAAATGTTCAACTACGTGTGATCTATGGGTTCTTTCTTACCAGACATCTCTTGGGTTTGCACTTTTCCCTTTCACATTCACATCCAATTGGTTGTGTATTCATAAAAGCCACTTTTAAGTGGGAATGGATTTATTTTAATATTGTCTACTTACAGGAAGATTTTAAGGGCAAGAACCTTTTCTGTAATTGCCATATAGACAGAATTTCTTCATAATGAACATGGATATATTTGGGTTACATAAATCAAAACACTCAGCTGTCTGTACCACAAGGGGGATGCTATGACTTACACAAAGGTAAATCATCACTCTGAATTCTGCTGGAATTACAAACCCACAACTTTAATCAAATTCTGTTGGTTATATGCTGTATTAATACTTAAATACTACAACACAGGCAGGCAAGATTACATAATTACACTCAGCAAAATAAGTTCATTGTTCTGCAATGTCAACTCCTATTGCTTGGTTGAAGCTTGTTGTGCAAAAAAAGCACATCTGACTTCTGATAAGGTTTTTCTGTTGCAATTGTACAATTTACATACTGTAGTATGTGCCTTTTTAAATGGTACTCGATTTTAATGCATTTATAGCCATTTCGAGCCGGGGAACTACAGAGCAGTCAGCATCACCTCTGTGCCTGGCAAAATCTTGGAGCGGATTCTCCTGGAAGGCAT
>JAOEHX010023078.1:11282-27629 GCA_025448015.1 Bolborhynchus lineola
CATGGCAGGGGGTTTGGAACTAGATGATCTTAAGGTCCTTTCCAACCCTAACTATTCTATGATTCTATGATTCTATGTCTTTCTTTTTAAAGCTGTTTATTGGTTTTCTCTTATCATGGAGACAATACTACCACAAGGCCTATTTGATTTATAATTGCATATTGGCAGATTAATTTATTAACATAAATATCAGATTTATTTACCCACATTGCTAGCAATATATTTAAATAATTTAAAAATCCATTTGACTTTTCACTTTTGATGTGTTGCTGAGTTCTGAGTTTACTTACACACTTCATTAAGTGTATAACAGCTTCCTTCCTTTGGAGTTATTTTGGTTAGTGCAATAAGCAAAGCAAAGAAAAACAATTCTTTGTTTTCAAATAACAGAGTCCCATTCAAGTGTTAAACAACTGTTATTATTCATTATTTACATTGTGATAGCTATACAGAGACACCATAATGAAGCATGGCTCACTATGTATATCTGCTATACAAACAGATGAAAAAGATGATTGTTACTATTCCTTATGGCCAATAAGCTAAATTGACCGAGGTAACAATGATTTGTTCATAAAAAGCAGCAAATGGGCCTGGATTAATCCAAACAAAAAAGCCTAATTGAACTACTAAAATAATTTGTGGTAGGGAAGAAGGAAACAAAACTGGAAAAGAATCTGCTAGATTAACCTCACACCTGTTTGCTGTTAAAATAATAGGGGGATCAGCTATTTAAGTCCTCAGAAGGGCCACTAAAAAGAAGACTGGTGAGGAGTGAAGATGGTTGTGAAAGGAAATATGCTAAAGGGAGTGAGGCATTTTTTAATGGCTGTTTCCTACATCACTTTCTGCTGCAGTACTGGAGCATCAAAGTCTGAGCAGGCCAGGCTGTAGAGGAAGACCTAGATGATTCATCTCTCTTGCCAGCTTTAGCTAAAAACCCAACAAACACCAACTTCTGTTGCTGCTCTTTCTCCTGGATTTTTTTTTTCTTTCCAATCTATTTCTTATATATCTTTCTCTTTTCAGCTTTTTTTTAAGTAAGGATTTTTCTAGTTGGCCAAGATCACAGGCCTTGTTGCTATGATATTAAATAGGCTGAGACCCTGGCATTCAAAATTCTGAACCCCATTTAACTTTTTTAAGACTGGTCATGAGCACTCTTCTGATTCACTCATCTCCTCAAATTTAATGTAACAGTGATGCAGTGATCTTAAAATCTAGAAGCATTACGCTAATCTAAATTTACAAAAATACTAGTATCCATTCTAATTTTGGACCCAGAACTATTTGAGTGTGTTTCTGTTGTTAATAAAACCAGCATCAGTAGGTGTTAGATACCTTAGAAGATGGAGGTTTAAGAGGCTGATGCAGGAAGACTGTGGCATATTAGGATACTGAAGTCTGTAAAACTACAGGCCAGAATTCTAATTACTGGATTACCTTTCTCCTATCATATGGCTGTTTCTAGCAGATTTGATTCATTATCATTGCTTCATTTCCAGTATTATGGCAGTTTCCGGGGCAGCTGACAAAATATACTGTGTTCTTCTGAATCCTCCAGAAGGAAGAGCTTCCCACAAAACCCCACTCCCCTCAGAGTGCCTATTTAAGCATAGATTTTTATGTCAGGAAAGCAGTCAGGCATGCCTTTTTCTGTATGCTTGCTAAATGATACTTAACCTGCTGTGCCAGAATCCAGAGATCTTTTTCTCCTCTGGACTTTTTCTGAGAAAAAAAATGTTTCCTTCCTCTCTAAGAGGGTCTTTCCCATTAAGCTTTTGGGGTAGCAACCTCTGCTAGAGGCATGATCATGATCATAAATGCATCTCAGCACTGCAATTCATATATGAGAGGGAGCAGCCCCTGTCATTTAATCTGATCCACAGGGGGCTGAGAAAGAAGCAGGTAGAAGCAGTGTCTGCTCAATTTATCAACAGCAATCTGACAAAAAAAGTACATTTCTAGTCTGGTTTTGGTGGAGAGCTGAGCTTTTGACAGAAGTATTTTAATTAAAAGTATTTCTGGTTGATGGTACTTGCTTTCTTCAAAAAATTGCAGCTAATTGCAGCTAATTGCTAGTAAGTACTTACTTTGGTTGTCTTATGCTGGTCTTTTTAGGCTGTGTTATCCTCCTTGATGTGTTGTGGCCATATGACCGCTGCGATGCACCATTTCCATGTACAAATAAAATGAAAGAGGGGAGGGCATGTTGATCCACTTACTTATGACAGAGCGCCCAACCTGCAATGAAGTATACTGTCTTGCAACACCTGGAATACAGTTCCCAAGAGGCAGCATGGCTATGTTTAGGTATCAAAATATTTTCCTTTTTCACTGCCATTTCAGACTATTCTAGCTAAAAAAATTCTCCCTAACTGCCCATTTTCCAGGCAGCTCTAACCAAGAATCCTCAATGAGACAATAGAGGAAATAGGAGAAGGGAGACCTAGTTAAGGGAAAAAAAGAAACATAGACTTCCAATTTTCAGATGTCATCATCTTCTAATGAGTTTATTTTCTATTATGTGAGGTACTTAGGCTGATTCTTCAGAAAAAAATTGAAGTTAATAATGATCAATCTACATTTACTCTGCACATAACCATAGAGGTTATGATGCATGGCATAATTGCAGTGTACTGAATGGTTCCCTTTTATGGCTGGCTGCAGAGAGTGTAATAGCCTATTACTCATTTCTACGTAAAGGAGTTCCTCCTTTGGTTTAGGTGGCAGGAATTTGTACTTCTGCTGCTGAGATTTTTCAAACTTAATTCTAGGAGATGTAGACAGATATATTTAATTATCATAGAAACAACACTGGTTTGTCATTCTCCTTTCAAGATGACCCAATGCACCTGACAACAGTACTGTATAAAAAAACCCCAAAGGTGCTCTTGGAAAAGATCTTTTCTAAATGCTCTTTGTTTCAGGGAAGAATTTCTTGTGTGCTTTCAATGTTCTTGTTTCTTTGTTTCATTTCTCTTTCCCTCAAACATGATAAAGGAATAGAGAAGACTCAAGGTTAGATCTGGCGTAATTCCAACATCCATCTGACTCTTACTCACCAAGTATTTATTTATTTGTTTTCCTGAGAATGACAATCAACATGCAAACAAAATCAGGATGTATTAAGTGCATTTACAAGCAAGTGAAACACAACAGAAATAAAAGAAAGAATTGTAAATTTAAAATATTCTTGAAGATAAGACACCAGAGATAAAGTGAAATTTCATTAATGCATTCAAGTACATTGGCCCAAATCTGTGCTGGCTATTAATCCATAGCTCACAGATGAATTTGTTTCACTGTTATTTAAAAACAGAACAAAATCTGACTCTGGAGCAGCTGCAAAGAGCTAACAGCCTCAGCACAGAGCACAGTGTACTGGATTAGACTAGAGAAAACACATTTAGTTAGATAGCAGCCACCAAAGAGAAAAGACGAGGTTGTGGCTATGGCTTTGGTGAACGACTGAGAAGAGCTGAATTCACTTTTGTGAAAATCATCCCCTTTGTGGGTCTATTCCCTGAATAAAATAAATTTGTTTTTACCTTTCTGCATCGTGAAAACCTTCAGCGAAGACATGCTGTGTTGCCATTTGAGATGAAACCTAGGCTTTGAAGAGCAAAAGTCATGTACCTTTCCTGCCTGAAGGACGACTCATGTAGAGCCCAGCCCCATTCACGTTTACCTCGGTGACAGCTCCATCCATTTCGGCTAGAACATGGCTAGATTTTGAAGAGAAGAATGTAGTGATACTGTTATCAGTGCTGACTGATAAAAAGGATGAGCAGACTTTGTTGTAGGTGCCCCATACAAGTGTACATGTGAGCTGCCCGAGCTGCCCAGCCCTGCTGAGGGGCTGCTGGACAGCAGAAGCCACGGGGTGCCTGCTCTGAGGTAGAACTCACCTCAGCCTGGATGGCTGCACATGGGATAATGTCTTTTCTACTGAAAACTGTGAGCTGGGCAGCTTCCTCAGCCTGCCACACATCCCCTTTCCCTCAGGACTCAGTGTGGCACCCTTACAGCGTCAGGTGGTGGTGATGGGAGTGTGACCATCAGAGGGCCCCATGAAGCTGGGTCCTGCTGCCATGTCAGGAGCACTTCGGTGGCTGTCTCCTGGAGGAGGTAAGGCCTGGAAGCTTCAGTCATCTTCGGATTAATAGGGAGATCATGGTGTTTACTGCACCACATGTACATTTATAACTGATTTAGAGCACCTATGAAAGGGTTTCCTGGGGTTTTTTTTGTAAACTTGAGACTGTCCCTCCTGAGGGTGACAGGAGCTCTCTGTGTGAATGCTGGGTCCCTGTCACTGCTCATTGGACCCAGACGCAATTTCATCAGTTGCAAAGGGACAGAAAGATGTACAGGCACTGCTGGAAGGTCCAAAGCAAACAGCACTGAACACAGCCCCTGGAGTCCAGAGGTCCTGGGGGATGGTTCTCGCTCAGCAGAGTGGCTACTGGAAATGCCCCACCTGGGGCAGCAGTCAGCACTGCTGGAGCTGCCAGCTGGCGGAGGGGCAGGGGGTGGTTATTTGTAGGAGGTTTCTGTATGGGTTTCATAAAAAAAGAGGGAGGGGAAGAAAAGCAAACTTTGTGGTGCTGCTTCACAAGAAAGGGGTGCTACGGAGCCATAAGAGCTAGCAGCTCCCTCAATTCCTGGGGGCAGCAGGGGCTGTCGGGGGAGCCAGGACATGGCCTCCGTGCCAGGGACCTGGCGGCGGATGACATGGGACACAGAGAAGGGCAGCTCCAGCCCCAGGCATTGGGTACCTCCTTGGGGAAAGGCATCCAGCTCAGTGGGACCCATGGGTAGGTCTGCCTTGGAGCTTGAGACTGGCAATGCTGCAGCATCACTGGGGCAGGAACTGAGAGCCTTGGGCTGGCCTGGAGTTGTGGGAGGCTCTGGGAGCTGGCCAGGGCATTCAGGCCAACAAGTGCACTCAGGGCCCTGGCAGTACAGAGCTACTGCAGTAACTGTATGAGAAATGAAGTTAGGTATCAGAGAATTCCATAAAAGAGAGCATCTGATAAAAGTAAGTATTTTTACTGAGTGTGTACTTCCCCCGTGGGACATACTGTCAGAGGAAACCACTGAGGCAAAAACTTTAAAGAGATTGAAGAGGGTTTGGTCAGTTATGTCATAGCAAGATTGTCCAGATATGGTATAATTTATGCCAGATTTCAGAGAGATTTTAAAGCATCTGTTACAGGGAAGAATTGAGTCTCTCAAGGGATTAATTTGAGATTTAAAGCAGAGAAAACAGTATACATATCAGATTATGGCACTCCCCTTTTAGGATACTGTTAAGGGGAATACTGATCTGAAGAGACTGCCAAATTGATAACATATGACAATTCCTATGCCCTAGGTAGAGTGCAGCCATGAAAAAAAAAAAGTGTGTGTGAAGGGCATGTGATATTAGATTCTACAAGAGCTACACCAACTTAGTTGCTGACAAATGAAAGCATATCTGACCACCTGAGCATCTTTCAGTCAGTGAGGTTCTATCCTTCAGGAAAGAGGAATAACTGACAAAAATGTTACTGCTTCCACAAATTAATTCAGGTCTCCTGCTCTTTTATCTGGTACATAGTCTTTTGTTCTCTCTCTCCCCTGCCCTCCCTTTTTATTCTTGCATGCATAGGAGACAGGAATCCTCCATCACTTAGGTAGTTGCTTGTACTTACAAAACCAATCCAGTGTTATTACATTTCTGATGACATGTGGAAAATCACCTCTGAATGTGCCAGTGTATGAGCACAACGATAAGCAGGGCATGAAATCCCATGGCAACTTAGATATAAGTTTAGACAACACTGATACAAAAGTTACAGTATGTGAACATGAAAAGAAAGCTACCATTTGTATCAGCTGACCCACTGCCATTCCCAATTTGAACAGCAGTTCTTCAAAGTACACAGACTGCAATTTGTGACCTTAAAGAATTCCTGGTTGAGCCTTAAAGAGAAGGTTGCATTATTGTATCATGCCTTTTCCATAAGGTACACATTTGTGTAAAAGGTAATAAACTAGAAACATATTTCTTTATATACTTTTAACTCCTTCTGCTTAGTAAAATGTCCAAGCGCTTCAGGAGCTATTGGGATCCCTTTGCCTACTACTGAAGTTCAGTCATTTCTGGCCTGCAAAGCAGCAGCTGCTGCACGAACTGTTGAACACTTTGAACATTGTGTGTGAAGAATACTGTCTCTTGCTGAAACCACATAGCAAGTATAACCAGTTATGTGTTAAGTGGTGATTTTTAAATACTGTATCACCACAATCTGTACCTCAGATCTTTCACAGACTCTGTTTTTCCTTCCAATGTCCCAGTCCTTTTTTTCACTGTTTTTTCAACATGCATTGGAGAATACCATAAAAACAGTTGAGAAAAAATAGAGTGACTAGAGGAAACAATGTGAAACTGAGCTTCCTTCATTAGGAGGTGCATATCTGCTTTGCTGCACCCCGCCATTCAGCATTCTCTTGGCAGAAGTGTTGGGACTTTCAACTTTTTGCTGTTGTGAACTCTTTTTCTACTGCACACAGACTTTTCATTTTCTCTCCAGGTTACTCTTTATTGGTTCTCCATTCTCACTTGTTTGTTGCCCTCTTGTTTTTAGCCTTGGCTGAAAGTTTGCTCTTAGCTGGATTTTCACCAGAACCCTGACATAGAAAGACATCAAAGAAATTACCTTATTTTGCAGTCTAGCTGGTCAAAAAAAAAAAAAAAAAAAAGAGAGAGAGAAAAAGCATTTGGAAGTCTTAAATGAATCTTGACTTGAGCTCCAAGCAGCATCAAGACCTGAGAGCTCTGAGACTGACAGATGCTTTACCACTGTAACAGCAGCAGTTTTAGTAGATTATAGTTTGACAACTGCTGCATTTCCTGAATCTGCAAAACTGCCTAGAAACTGAACTGCTAAATGCTTGGATGCCTATGCAAGGATCTTGCCTGGCTTCATCCTGCTATTCGGAGGAAGAGTTAGGATTGGATTACAGATGAAAGTCTGAATTAAACTGAACCTGAAATTTCGTAAGATGATGACCTTCAGTGCTCTTCACATATGGCTCTATCAAAAGATGTTATTATTCTGACTTATCTTTCAAACATTCACAAATTTTGGGAGTTGAATCTAAATTGTAACATTGTTATTCAAGCTCATCAACTGAATACGTTTGAGTAAATCCAAGTGGGTATAACACAAGACATGCAGTGAGATAGAGGATGTGTTTCAGTGCTGATCGCTGAATTTCATGAACCCTCAGTACGAACATTTGTAGAAACATGGCACCAATCTCTTGTTTTGAATTGTTCTGTGAAAAATGATCGGAACTTGATGTCGCATAATCTTCTCCCTTGTTATGTCAGGTGCAAATGACAGTTTGAAGCAAGTACTGCTATTTCAGCACAGCGTCTGATATGTTTGCTTACCTGAGGCAGTGTTCTTAGGTGGTGATTAATGAGAGCTCTTGAGTCAGAACCTATAACCATGATGAGCTTTAATAGGTAAACCTACAAACAATAAAGGATAAAGCTCCTGGGTGAGGGAAAGGTACTGAGTGGTATCTCACTCTGACTGCTTATATATTGGTGCCAATCAGCTTGTTCAGAGGTTGTTACATTTCAACCCAAGCCTCTTAAGGCTCCAAATAGATTTATTCATGAGAATACATGTTTATAGCCCAATCTGACCCTACAGAAACTGGTGGCTAGCTTCTCTGATTTAATCAGACCCAGGCAGACAATTCATATTGGAATGCTCATTTTCTTCTGTGGCAAAACCAAAACTGTCAGGAGTATGCTTCTATGTAAAAGCAAGGAGATTCAGAAATGTCTGCAGGATTAACAAACCTGGTGGTAGCTCCCTGTTTGTCACATAGCAGTATACAAATAAAAACATCACAGTTCATCAGTGCATTTAAGCACATTCCTACCTTTAAGCAAGTGCTTGAATAATCACTGTCCTTCCTTGAACTTCAAAGGGACTCAGGGTCACTGTTAAAGGATAAATTGATATTTATGTTCCTTGAACACCCAAGATGGGCTTTCTCATGACTTTTTTGCTTTGCTGGATCAGGGTTTATAAACCTGCAAGTTGATTTCTGTCCTAGTCTGTTTAAGTATTTCTAACACATACACAAAAATAAACCTAATCTGCCAATATTCCACCTTTCTGGTCTCATGACATCCGGGATACAAACCACTGATCTTTCCAATGATCTGACTTACAAATCTAGTTTTAGAAGGCACTAGCAGCTAATCACTCCTGCACTTGGAACACCTAAATTACTGCATCTCTGTGCATGTGACTAGCTTGGAAAATGAAGTTAAACTTGTACAATAGGAGCAATTTAATACATGATTTAGAACTGTAACCATCTTACTAAAAGTGAATTTGCATGCAAACTTTTACTTGTGTGAGTAATCCTACGTGTTTTGACGAGGAAGGAATATTAGTGAGGTTGGGCCTGCTGTAGAAATTATTGGATCATAGATCTGTGGTAATGTTTACATGAAATGTAGCAGTTCCACTCATTTGGGGAAAACGGTTTCACTTTTTCTGTTTTTTTTCTTTCCCTATGACTGTTGAATCTCACATTTTTGAAGGAGAGGAGAATCAAGCCTTGTGTATCTCAACCTGGAATGACAATCTGAATACATAGGCAATCAAATAATTGATTGTGCTTAACCTTATTACTTACTGAATGAAATCATACCTGAGATTTAGATAGGTCACTGTTCTAACGAGTCAGTTCTGTTGACCCTAATAAAACCTTCAAGCACCTTTATGGCTGATGGAAGGGATACTTACTATCTTACAAAACTAGAGTTTATGTTGTGTGTTCATAGAAAAAATTAGGTTGGAAGGGACATCTGGATGTCCATAGTCCATCCTCCTGCTCAAAGCAGGACTAGCTTCAAAATTAGATCAAGTTGCTCCAAGGCTTTAAAAGTTCTGAAAATCTCTGAGGGTGGAGATTGAACAGCACCTTTAGTGATGCACTAGTTCCACTGAGATTATTTTTTTTTCATGTTTCCAATCAGTATTTCTCTTGTTGCAGCTTGTGACTGTTGTCTTCTGTGCTTTTGCTGTGTATCTCAGAAAAGCCTGTGCCTGTCTTGTTCAATGGGTTAAGGTAGTGGAAGACTGCAATTATATCCCCTCTTTGCCTTCTTATCTCTAGGCTAAACAAACCAGTTGCCCCAGCCTATACATCAGGTGCTCTGGTCTCCTAAGTGTCTTAGCAGCCCTTCTCTGGAGTCTCTCCAGGTTTTCAATAGCTGTCATTCTGTGAGCCCCAATCTCCAGCTGCAGGGTTGTTCACTCAGCCCTCACCTTGAACTGGTGCATGGGGTACTTTTGCCCCTGATGCATGACTTTGTGTTTGTCTTTGTGGAACTTTATGAGGTCCTTCCTGGCTTGTTCCTCCAGTTTGCAGATGTCTTCTGAATGGAAACCCTACTCTCCAGTGTATCAACCACTCCTCCAGTTTGGGTGTCACTTGATGAGGTGGTGTTTTGTCTCAGCATCCAGGGCCATATGGCACAGCAACAGGGTAACATATTGACTTAGTCAGAGAGTGATAATTTTCAGTTTATCTGGCAGGAATTGAATTATTGATAATTGTTGAACAGAATTCATGGAATATTTTTTGCCACTAGACTAGACTGAACATACAGCATACTCTGCAGTACATGTTATGCTAATTAGAAATATATATAGTAATTGTATTTTGATTATACATATTGAAATATGTTTTTATCCAGTAAAGATTTCTGATGGACAACTTTAGATGGAAAAGAAATAAAAAAATAGATAATCAGTAATATATAATTATATACATATATAGGAAGTGGTTGGGATTATCTGAGTAGAATTATTGTAACAGTACACTGCTCAATACCTGTGATGCAATACCTGACTCAATACCTGACCCTACCCACTCCAACTACCCTGGTCTGTGCTGCTGCACTGCATGCCTTCAGAAGACACTATAAAGCTCTTGCTTGCTTTGCTGTTGTGCCTTATATTTCACATGCCACCACTATATGCTGTGATGCCCAAACTGAAGGAAGGATGTGATGCTTTGGAGAAGAAGTTATAAGGTTTTTAATTGCTAAAAATGCAAACCAGAAAGCTGCTCTCTCAGTGCACTAGCCCACTCTGCTGCAGTCACTTTTCTTTATTGACATCCCCAGCTGTGCTGGTGAAGGGAAGCAGACAGTCTCTGTTAGGAAGCGGTGCAGTGTACAATGTGACAGTGTTCTTAGCTTTCTGTTAATGCAATGTTTGCGGTATGCCATAACCTCCTTGCTGAGGTACTGCAAGAAAAAAGGTGGTCTTTCACAAATTTTAATTTAATAAAACCCAGCCATACACTGTAGTAACATCCAACCTAACCTTTTCCCAGAGTTCAGCTTTACCAGTGATAAAATAACAATGAATATTCATATTCCATGTATTACTAGTTCTCTTAGGACAGCTCAGCCTAGGCGCAAGATTCTCCATCACAGAACTGTTTCCACCACCCTTCTCTTTGTGTGTGAGAGAGGAAGCCACCTTGCCTCAGTGAATTTGGTAGTGAAGAAGGTGGAGAGAGTTCTCTGTAGGAGACCTCCATTTCTTAATACTTCACAAGGAGGTTTCCCTGATGTGGAGACTTCCACTGTATTGCCAAGTCACAAACCGTTACATCACAGCTCAAGAGGGAACATGTCTATAACGTAAAGATCTAAGCCACATGTCCCTAAAGTAGCAGGCAGAGCTGTTGGGTTTAGGGTTACAATTCAGGCTTGTTGTTCAGAAATGTCTCAACCTATGAAACTGTACCTACCCAGGAATCTGAAAGCATGATTTCCTAAAGATCACAGATCTGTGTGCACCAGCTCCAATGGGCCTCTTTCTTAAGAGAGGAAAAACTTTGTGATTCAGTCACAACCATCATAGGTGAAGCTACAAAACAGTTTCTTTTCTAAGCCCTTATTTTCAATACATGTCTGAAAATCTGCAAAATAGAAGGTTGAAGTTTAACCTGATTGGCTTCTGCTTAAAGACGAAGATATGCTTTTTAAAGCAGTTCATATTTTGATTGAGAAGACTAAAAAAGTTTAATATTTTTTTTTCTCCTGACCTTTTAGTTTAAACAGCCCTGCAGCCAAAATGGGTGAGATTTGAAAGTAAATTGGTTTTGATTTGAATTATAAGCATCTGAATATCACACACTGTAGCTACAGTAGGGGTTTGAGTTAAGTTTATTAAAAACACAGAAGTAGGAAAGGACACTATTAATTGAGTGCTATGAACTTCTTGAGTCCTCAATATGGCTTTCCACGTCATGAGTTCCAAATACTACAAGAAAATTACAACCTGGTGTACAGATACTCAGTTTTACCAGCACGTTCACATTCCCACTACACTGAGGCTTGCATTTTCCAAACCAAATACAGCGAGTTGCATTATCAAGACATTGGTCATCACCTAAGCAATGGAGGAAGGAATGCTAACTCGTTCAAAACCTGCTCACATTTAGACTCAGATTTTTCAGTAGAGGACAGCTCACTGAAAATAACAGTTTGTTGTATAATTGGATACCTGTAATGCTTTTTAATGCAGCGGTTTAAAGGAAAATTAGAACAGGGCAAGGTACTCCAAAGGTTGTTAGGAGAACTTGCAGAATTGAGCTCATCTTTCAGCTGAATTGCCCAAGATTGTGTATGAAGTCAGCAGAGAAGCTGTCAACAATCCTGAATTCACCTTTCATTCAATTCTGTTTTTTGCACAGGGCCTTCAGTGAAACGTCTGATGTGCCCATCAGCATGTCTTTAAATTAAAGCTTAAGTCTAGTTGTAGAGGTACCTACAGGTAAGAGGTACTCCCCAGGAAAAAGAATACCACTTGTATTTACCAAACAAGTTTTCAGTCCCTTGTATAACACGTCTCAGAGCACCATAAAGGTGTTTAACACTAGGTTTTATACTTCCTGTCTCAAGACAAGCAATTTCCAATAAACACAGAATTTAGGCTCAGAGCTTGAGTTAGAGAGGAGAAAGCAATTTCTGATTCAGTATCAAACTCCTAAAGTTGTTAAAAACTGTTTTTTTCACTGCTCCTTTTATTTGCCAACAAGCAGGCAACTGCTAGGTGCTGTATAACTTCAGTGTAAATGCTTACTAGGTAACCACGACAAATGTCTCAACATTCCCTCCCTCCTGGTATATGATATAGTTAATACAGCTTTCACACTTCATGAATCTTTGTCTGCAAACAGGGAACTTTCTACTTATATAAGACTTCGTGGGAATACTCAGGCCTGCCTCTATTCAGCATGGTGACATTTGCTGACTCTGTCATGTCGAGTGACATATGAAAATTGTCAATTAATAGTACCTGGCTTCAGGGGGAGAAACAACTGTGTATCACTTGTCTGTAGGCAGCAGAGGCTTCAGATGTAATTCTCTGAAAATAAAGCAGTTGTCCCAGTTTAAGCTTGTTTCATTTCCTTCAAAAGAAGTGAAATACAGTCACTCCAGTGGTGTCAAGTCATCCCTTTGTATTATTTTATTTGTTTCATTGCAGCCTCTTCTCTCCAGGGAACTCATTTGTATTCTCTTGCTTTCAGGTCATTTGACTCTTAGTTCATGTCATGGATTTAACTTTGCCTTCTCTTTAGTATAAATTAAAATGCTACTGTCACCACCAGACTGAGCCGGAAACCACAACTGTGACTATTTAGCAACCTATTTTAAATTCAAGTAAAATGCCATGTACCTAAATATTTTATGGCTAATTGCCACTTGGCTTCAGATCTAGACCTCAGTATTCAGGATAATGCTTACTATCATTATTGCTGGATGCCATTGCTTTTGAGTATTTGCTGATGTCATATTTAGAAATGCATTTTTCCCCCTTCTGAGAAAACATTGTATCATCTAGAAGGACAGTATGGGCTCCACTTGGGTCATCACTTGCATCAGCATAAAAACGTTCTGCTGCTTGTATTTTGGCTGTTTTCCTCATGGCAACACTTCTTCTCCCCTTGCAGTACTAGAGAAACAGAAACTTGTGGTAGGCTAGTGTAGTGAGTGACTGAACCTATGTGCTCAGCTCTAAATTTAGGCATAATTTAAAATTTTTGCCACTGCCATGTGCACTTTTCCCTTCCCTCGGTCTATGTGAAATGGTCTGGACACCTACTGCAAAATCACTTTTCTGAATGAGACTGCTACTACTGTGGAATCATGCTCCAGAGATCACAAAGGGGTCCATCTTGTCACCTGGCCTCCAGATGATGAGGCCAGGGTCAAGGTTTTCCTCCAGATCTCCTACAGCATCTACCAGTAAAGTTTACCTAAATGCCCATAGCAGCTGAAGTTCGAGCAGGCCTGCATGGCCAGCTCAGCCATCACCACATTGATTTGCTGTCTGCAAATGCAGGCTAACACTGCCTGCACAAGTTACGTTGCAAAATGCAATGCTAGCTGTATTTCAGGTAATGTCTTTGGATGACATGACTCACAGAAAGCCTGGGTTAGACCTCTTCTTACCCCACAAAGCTCTGCTCTACGCTTGCGGGTTCTTGTTCTCAACAGTACCTGTTACCCTGCTGCCTTCTGCCTACAGCCCAAGTCCTTCCATCACTAAGTTTTACTTCCCCTTCTCTCTCACTGCTCTGCACCGCTCTGTTCGAAGGCAGCAAAGGTGGCCTCTTTTCTCTACAGACAGCTGCATTCCCACTCGCATAGGGAGGGGGAGGGATGGGGTTTATCCCTACTTACTCCAGCCTTCACTCCCCCCAGCCAGCCCCCGATGCCAGACAGACCTCCTCCTGCCAGAGCAGCCGCTGGTCCCGCAGTCTGCCCACCCTGTGTGCTACACAGACCCACACAGTGTGCGGGAACCCAGCTAAGGGGGCGCCTCCTCCTTCCCAAGACGGGCGAACCCGCACGCACGGCGACTCCTCGCCGCCGGGCGCCCGCTACGTCCGGCGGTTCCGGCGCACCGGGAGGCACTAGCAGCACCTAGTGGTAAAAGACGGGCGCCGCGGGGAGGAGAACAGGAATCCGGTCCCTAGAGGGAATCCTCTCCCTTGAGGATTTGGAAATTGAAAATAAATTGTTTTATATAGACCACTTCACATGCAATACCCTGACTTTTCCTATGGCTTTCCTCTCTTTTTCAAAGAATGTGAACTGTACTGCTTTGCATCACAAGCCCTTTGCTGAAAGGATTTGAGTGGTGTCCCTGTCCAGTGATTTTGCAGACATCGTGCTGTGTAATGACATTAAGGTGTCAGGACCTGAGTGTACAAGGAAACATTACAGGACTTTAATTTATATACACATTTATTTGTGGGTCTCCGAGCAATGCATGCATGCCCATGACCAGCAGAAGTACTGCCAGCTGGGGGGGGGGAACAGCAAAGTAGTAGCAGGAAAATGCTAGTATAAGATTCTAGGGCAAACAATATTTTCTTTAATAGAAAGTACTATCCATTAGATCTTTACATGTTGACAGACATTGGGAAAAAAGCTTAGTTTCTATGGTCTCATGCTACCACTGTTAAATGCTCAGTGCCTCATCTACAAGTCTTAGGGGAAAGAAATGTTGAGCTGAGTCTTCTGGAAATTACATGTGCGGTTGTGGCATTTGGTGAGGTGCTTTATCCCTGAGGCTAGATAACCAAACCACCCCCTCTACTGTAAAACTGAAAAAGCAGGTCAGCACTGTCCCAGCTGAGCACAGCCCCATGCTGTGTTCTGCTCCAAACACCCAGGCTGCCATACATCATTATTTAAAATTGAATTTACTAAACTGAAAGATATCCTGCATACCTGGGAAATGGAGGACTCTGAAAGGTATTTACTATTCACATGTAAATTAAGACAGTACTCTAAGAAGATGCTATCACCAAAAAAATCAGCTGGAGGTTTTTTTTCAGTTTGTTGTTGGTCTTTGGGACAATGAAGGTGGAAAAAGAGGGACAGATACGATGCCGCTGTGGGGCAGTTTTCTCAGTACTTTCCAGACTATGCCTGACTTAAGACTTAGCCAAGAGTTTGAGTTTTGAGCAGAACATATAGCCACATTGCAATTATTTTGTACCCATTGCCTGTTCTACACTTACCAGGGCAAGTTTTAAAGTGGGAGGCAGATTGAAAATGCTATTCATATAAATCATGTATTGACTGATTTGTACAAGCTGTATTCAAAAGAGCATTACTGCATGAGCAGATGTAGTGATATCATTATTTAAGAAAAAACTGAGAAATTATGAATAATTATGTATTTTATAATGATCACCTTGGTGGATCTATGCTGCTATCGCTCAAAGATGGGAATTGGAAGAACACCCACTGCCACTACAATTAGCTGTCATAACATTGATGAGCCATCATACAACTACACTGTTTTTCTATAGCCATCACATCCTGTCAACATGGACAACTGGATCAGTTAAAAGATGGAAAAAATCCCAGTCTCATTATATATGTACACATATATATGCAGTGGCATCAGTGCAGGCCATTCTATCTGGGGATTCAGCTGATAAACAACTGAGGCTCTTATCTCGCAACCTGTAAATGTCACTAAACCAGTCCAGGCATGTTTCATCCTCTCACTGCCCGGCTGCTTGTCCATCAGCAGAGCCCATCCCTCAGCTTCAGGCGGTTGCCGGTAACGGTGCGCGGGCACTCGGCACATCACCCGGGACATCTCGTCACATCAGCCACTGGCAAAATCACGTTGGATGCAGCCTCCCCAAAACCCCCAACGGTTCGCAGCGGGCGGCCCCAGGCTCGGAGAGCGGAGGTGGGAAGCGCGGCGGTGCCGCCGGGCAGCGCACAGCGGCGCTGCCTCTCCTTTGCGCTCCGGGTCGCGTACCCGACTCGCCGCGGATTTTCCGCCGCTTCGGCCTGAGAAAACTTTGCCGCTTCTCTGCCCTGGTTCACTTCGAACCCGTGCGCCCCCTGCGAGCAGGGAGACATCGCGACAAGGAGACGCAGCCATAGCTGCTGGCCCCGGGGGAGGAGAGCAGCGTTCCGCTCTCTGCTGGCTGCAGGCCCTGCCGGGCGGCCTCTTCTGGGTACGCTGCCGTGGTGGGGTCTGCATGTCAGCCCGGAGCCCGGCCGGAGCTCTCTTGCGGTCCGCTCCCACCCCAGATACAGCAACGTAGCCGGCCCTGCCCCTTCCAGGAGGCACGGAAGGGGGTGGATTTAAATACATTGTTCCGCCGCTGGCTTTCATCCTTACTGTCGGCCGGTGCCTCTCCTCCACCCTCCCCAAGCCGGCGGCTCTTGAACCTGCCCGCCTGAAGTGTGCCACCTCCTCA
>JAOEHX010023082.1:4354-17898 GCA_025448015.1 Bolborhynchus lineola
CATGGCAGGGGGTTTGGAACTAGATGATCTTAAGGTCCTTTCCAACCCTAACTATTCTATGATTCTATGATTCTAGAAGACTCCGGGCAAAATGTATTCTAGATAGAACCCAGTAAATCAGATAGATTGGGATTTTTGTCCTCTTTAAAAAAAAACAAAAAAAAAAGAAGTAAATCCAGGGATACTGAATAATACATAAGGGAGGAAATTTAAAAAATGGGAAAGGAATTCCTTTTTGCAAAAAATGTAATTAAGCTATAAAATTAGTGACGCATGCAGTCACACAGGCCAAAAACTTAACTGGATTCCAAAGGGACAGAACGCTTACAGAAATATCCAGATTATAAACTACACACAGTAAATTCATGGATTGCTATTCCAACTATCTTTTCAAATACTTAGTACTAGCAAGGCATGCTGTGATGCTACACAAGGCCTTTCAACATCAATTTATTACTTGCAACTCTTCAGATATATTTTCTTAAAGAAAGTCCAAAAGTCTCACTTGCCTCAAATTCCTAAATTTCTTCTACTTTCTGGAGCTCCATTTTTTCCAGGTTAAGCATCATCTATTGACAGTGACACTGAGATTTAGCTAAGGCCATGTGATGCCTTTGTAGAGAGCACTGAAACAGACTGAACCATCATTTAGGCTCAGAGGTGACAGTGAATAATAATCATCTCATGCCCACCCTTTTTCAAAGCGCAATCTCTGTGATGGGTTTCTCTTATTCAGAACAAGGTTCAGACTGGCTGCTACTGTGTCCAGCCAGCAGCGGGGAAGTTTACCAAAAGCACAAGCAGTGCTATTCTCTTCTACATCTGCAAAAGCCAGTTCCAAAACTTCAATTCTACAGAACAGGCCTTCAGAGTCTAAACACAATTTGAATGAAATAAGGGTGAAGCAGGCATCATTCTGGTCCAAATTCCAGTCATCAGCATGTTTTGTAACTAAGAATGGGAAATTTTTTTCATACATTATGGGATTAAGTTAGTCTTCATTCAATACCCATGAAATCTGATAAGAGCTACAATTTATCTGCATACTGAGCAGCACAGGTCATTCTCAGCGCCGCGTGTACTTCATCATGGCTGAAAACAGTTGCCTTCGACATCCACAGATGACAAAAGGAATTTAGCATTTAAACCAAATATTGCTCAGCACTTTGCTGAATTCTGCTCCTAGTGTACAACAAATGACAGAGGTGACATGTCTGTTTTCCAGTCACTTTCAATGAATTCCTGACTCCTCAGGTGACTTTCAAAAATGGTGTATGCCTACCCAGAGAAAAGCCGTGTTTGTTCTGGTGAGTCCCTGCACAGTCGTTTTCTTTTAAAATAACAAAGACTGAACTTGTTTCAGTATTCTGAAGTGGAAAAAGTTACACAAGTCAGACCTTTACTTCAGACAAACATGGTTTTTCACAGAGAAGTATGCTCCATTTCAAGTCATCGTATCTCAGATCAAGATATATTTCTTTCAGATTATGCTTCCCAAGTGTTCCCATACAGACAAAGCCTTACAGCTTTAGAAAAACCCTATCTCCAACATCTAGCCTTTCTCTACGTCAGGAAAACTGCTGTAAATTCCTGATAGCAAAGCCTGAAGAGCCATAGTAATGTCCCTGTTACATACACTGCAGTTTCCCAAATGAATGTAGCTGCATCAAAGCAGGTCAAAATTCTGCAATAGAAACTGCAAGATGATTCTCAGAACATACATATGTGGTGGAAGCACTCCAGATACACTTCTGTTCCCAACTACCTTATGATTCATCACCTATGGGTATAACAAAATATAAGGCTCAACTATATGGGGATTTGCCTTTTTAATTTTTTTTCTGGAAAATATGCTTTTGTAAGATATTCCTTGCCTTTAGCCTGTGTGCTTACAGCATTATTTTGAAAAGCCACTAGGCAGATGGTCCCCAAGTGTGAGTTAATAACTTGTAGGTAGCTTCTGGGGAAGCTTTTAGAATTCTCTTCATGCAAAATGATTTTGCAAACTGCCTGCACACCATTTTTTGGCTGTTCTAGTAGACTATTTCAAAACGGTCAAGAGAAAATGGCAGATTATGTCCTACTTGTTTCGCAGTGGACTGTTACATTTATTTTGCAGTGGTAAAAGAGTATAGAGGGGAAACAAACCACACACAAGGCTTTTACTGAAGATTTTTCTAGAAACTACAAGTCTTCACTGGCTACAAAGTCAGGATGTTTGGGCTTCTCCCCATTTCTGCAGCACATCTACAGCATTTCTTACCATTCAAAATAAAGCTGCTTTTTGATAGAACAGGATAGCCTGAGTATTCAACAATCATGATTCAGATTTCACAGCATCATAAGATTACTTTAAAAATCAGATTTCAAATGTAGGACTCTTCCTGTTTACCTTTGGCTTGTTAGAGATACTGCATAATTTGCATGGTATAAAGTCAGTTACTGTTAGTGTCACATCTAGTGAGCATCTCCCAGTGTTTTTGAACAGATTTCACAAGAAGTCTGTAACTATAAGACAACAAAATGCTGCAGTCTTTCTTAACAGTATCAGCAGATCAAATGCCTTCTAATCCCTGCACAGATCCGTCTGTATGTGAACCAATCAAATTTAACTGTCTGCCTCCAGGGTGATCTTTAGTAAATAGATTACAAAAACAGAAAATAGAATATTTTCTGATGGAAAGGACCAACAATGATCATCTAGTCCAACTGCCTGACCACTTCAGGCCTGAACAGAAGTTGAAGGATATTATTAAGGGCATTATCCACTTGCCTCTTAAACACTGACAGGCTTGGAGCATCAACCACTTCTCTGGGAAACCTGATCCAGGGTTCCACCATGCTGTCAGTAAAAAAATGCTTCCTAATGTCATGTCTGAACCTCCCTTGGTGCAGCTTTGAACCATTCCCATGAGTTCTATCACTGAATACCAGGGAGAAGAGACCAGCACCTTTCTCACCACTTTCCCTCCTCAGAAAGCTGCAGACAGCAATGAGGTTCTCCCTCAGTCTCTTTCAAACCAGACAAACCCAGAGTCCTTTGGCTGCTCCTCACAGGACATGCCTTCCAGCCCTTCTACCTGCATCCTTGCTCTGGACACATTACAGGACCTCCACATCCTTCTTAAACTGTTTGACACAGAACTACACCCAGCATGCAAAGCGAGGTCACACCAATGCTCACTACAGCAGGATGATCACCTCTTTTGACTGGCTGGTTGTGCTGTGTTTGTTGTACCCCAGGATGTGGTTTGCCCACTTGTCTGCCAGGGCAC
Organism: Bolborhynchus lineola; assembly: GCA_025448015.1. Lineage (NCBI taxonomy): Eukaryota > Metazoa > Chordata > Aves > Psittaciformes > Psittacidae > Bolborhynchus > Bolborhynchus lineola. Next base: position 7,630 of record JAOEHX010023082.1, read on the forward strand.
ACTGCTGCTTCATATTGAGCTTGCTGTCAAGCAGCACCCCCAGATGCCTTTCTGCAGGTCTGCTCACCAGACACTCCTCTCCCAGTTTATACTTGTGCCCAGTGTTACAACATCCCAGGTGCAGAATACAGCATTTTGACTTGCTAATTTTCATCTCATTAATCATAACCCAGTGATCCAACCTAGATGCCTCTACAAAGCCTCTAATCTCACAAGGGAGTCAAACCTCCCAGTCTGGCATCACCAGCTAACTTACTAATGGTGCATTCCACTCCTGCACCCAGGTCATTGAAAAACACATTGAACAGAACTGTCCCTACAATTGCCCCCTGAGGAAACTGAACTTTGGCCTGAGGTATTGAAAAGAACAGCTAAGAGCTCAAAGTTGATAGCCACAGTGAGTGCATTTCTTCTTCAAGCACAGCAAAACCTCCAACTGTAAGGGACCAGGAAAAAGACCTCCTTTGGCATGGGGCCAAAGTTAGGAGGATAAAGAACAAACTATAAAATGTACTTTCTTCTCAGAAATCACATAATGCTAATGCATATGTATCTATATTTTTATTTTAAATACCCCAGCTGCTTCACTGCTCACAGCTCTCATGAGGAAAGGCTGAGAGAACAAATGCACAAGGGATATTAATCTCTTACGGCATTGCTGGAAGGGTCTCATCCACAGAAATGGTTACAAACACAGTATAAGAATATAAATAAACATTACATTGGCTAGACCAGAAAAGTCTAGTGATTAGAGTGACAAATATGTTTGTAGATAACACATTAAAATGTGTGTAACAGCTACCCTACTAGAACAGTTACTTTGGCTAGGTATACCTTACACTTTCATTTTAGTTTATGACTGTAAAATATATGTGCAAAATGTGTGACCACAGGGTCCTTAAAATTAAGGTATTAGCCTCCCCATCAGGAAGTGTGCCTTCTCTTCAGCACCCCAGCACATCTTGGGAAAGCTGTGTAGAGCTCAGTTATGCTTTTCAGATCCAGTCTTAAACACAGCATATGTTTTGCTTTTCTTCCTGTCTACTCTTGAATCAGGCCACAAAGTCCTTTAGCAAATGCCACTGGTGAGCATAATATTTATGGATAGTTGGTTAGTAAGTAGGGAAGAATCAACTCTTTGCAGAGTGCCTTATACTTAGTAAAGTAAATAGGATGAGCTATTATTCAGTTCCAGGAAGCAGAGGAGCTACAGCTAGTACTGCTGCTGTGCAGGGCTGCTAAGGGGCATGCAAGACAATGTACTTAAATCCAGTCTATTTAAAGTCCAATAGAAAAGATCCAGTCTTCCTGTAAACTCTTTTCTACCTTCCTCCTACCCCTCCACACTCACCACTGCAATGCAGTAGTTTTTTGTCAACTTGTAAAACACGAGCATGGCATAAGACGGACGATGATGAACCTGACCCCAAACTCACTGAAATCAAAACGTCTCTCTCTCCCTGCATCTCCCCCCTTTCCCCTCCAAATAATCTCGACTTTAGAACAAGTTACAAGCCTGAAAAAATATCCTGGAAGTAATACTAGAAGGAAGGAACTTTGTTTCAGTACGTAAGTCACTATTTGCCTTATTTCTAAGCACAGCTCTGCTTCTCAATGTTATTCTATAAATCTCATCTAAACAGTATTTGCTGCACTTCAAAGATGTCTGCAAACATGCTGTTAGTGTATTTCATTCACTCTGTCTTTCCTGTTTTGATAGCTCAACAACTTAAGAGCTCTAACGTTACAGTTTTTTCCTAAGAGAAGCAGATGTAACTCAGGTCTTTCTTTTCCCCCATGCAGTCAGTTACCTTTACAAAAGTTGAAAAAAATCCAAAGAGTTTCTCAAAGCTGTTGTCCTTCTGCCAAATTTAGTTGCAAATAGCCAACAAGCTCAGAAGCTACTGTCAAATAAAAGAGTGACTAAAGGAACTTAGTTTCCCTTGGAAACCACCAAACCCTTCTCCAGAATGAATCAAAGTGAACCCAGTTCAGTTCAACATACTGTTGTCTGTAAAGCTGATAGAATCTATTTCTGTAGTGTTCCACGCAGCAGATACAGAGCAATCCCACCAGCAAATGATGTGTGAAAATAGCTGTATCTACACTTCCTGCTAAGGCCACCACTGAGCCACAGTGTCCCTGTGTGGGGAGCCATTCACAACAAGAGCTGGCCCAGGGAGCTCTGCCAAGGCCAGAGTATTGCACTCAATAGTACATGGGCTGGTGTATACAGCACCAGGCACAACCACATCCACACAGCCCTGTCAACATGTCAGAGGAGAGATGTTGATGAGGAAGAGACTGCTAACTCTGGAAACCAGAGAGAGCACTGGGAGAATGATAGCATGCAAAGACCATGCCGCAACCAAGCATCCTGCTATGCATCAGGGGAGAGCAGAGGGATGACTGCATGTGTTATGTCCACCAAATCACAAGGAGAACCATGGGGCAGCTCAGCAGATTCTGCTGCTCACAGAGGCAAGAGGCTGACAGTCAGCAGACTGGGCTCAGTACTGGGCTCAGCTGGAGCTGCAAGGCCCTGCCACTCACTGAGCACTGTTTTGCCTCAGTGAAAAGCACCAGCTTCTAGCTCCAGGCTCCCACTGACATCCAAACTGAACAGAGCCAGCAGCTCAGCAGGAGCTGGCTGCAGCCCTGGATGTAGACATAGCCAATCTGTTCTCAGTGAGGACTGATACTGCACCCTTAGAGCACGTCCTGCACTGATTTAACCCCTGTGCAATCCCTTGTTCACTTGGGATGGTCCACTTCTCTTCAAGGGAGAGCAGTACTTGACCTGCACTGTGTGAAAGCATACTATCTGTTAACAAGACATTTGCCCTGATGAGGCAGTTAAAATGAGCACGCTGCAAAGCCTGTAAAAATTATTGACATTCATAGCACCATTAATCAGCCGCACTCATCCTCCAAATTCTACCACCTCACTATGAAAGCTGCAGGCTTGATTCACTGCACACCAGCTCAGCTCTACGCTGTTTTGTCCCTGTCACATCAGCATCGAACCTGAAGGAACAGCCACAGATCAGGGAGATTTGTCTGAACCAATTTGTTATCCTTGGAGTTAAAACTTGGAAAATTCATTTTTTGCCAGGATCTTCTGTGGTACTTGTTCCTCCAATTGGGAAAGATGATAATTGGCTGTCTGTCATCCAGTCAGGAAGGGGAATTGAGTATTGCTTGACTGTGTCACAGCCTACTGGAATTCCCTCCTGCCCCTTCCTTAGGCGTGTATGCCACACACCTGAGCAAAGAGACACTTCAGGAGTAAGGCTTCTTTTCAGTGAAGGTACCTGGCTCATGTTTCCTATTCAACAGAGACTCAAACTTTACAGGATCAGCCGCTGGCAGCACTCCCAGGATATTTTTCCATTCGCACATATTTCTAAAAATGTCAACACCAGTCTCACCACTCTCATCTGGGAAGCCTGACATCAGATGTACATTAGCCCGGGAAAAAAAACATAATCCAAAATGCAAGCCCCTTCTAAAAAGGAAAACAAATTCAAAGTATGCTATGTTGGCTCCTGCCTCTGTGCTCTATGAAAAAACAGGAGGAAAATTTAAAGTGTGATTCTACACCCATGACAATTCAACTAGAAAATCAGACAAGGGAATAGTATGGGTTTCAGGGATGAGAAGTGATGGTATGTGAGATTCTTACTCAGGCCCAATTTCTGAATGTTTGGGTTCACTACTCAACAGGAGACAAAAAAGATCCCAGGCAGAGCCTTAAGAGCCATACTTTCTTTGCAGTCCTGGGATTAAAACCAGACAGCTAAACAGCACTACATCTGACTGTGGGAGAGCTTCCCCAGGGAGGAACCATTTTGGCTTGAGCATTTTGTTCCCGTCATACATCTCTGATTATTTTCTCTTCCAAATCTGGACCTTTCACACACCTTCCCAGCATCATCTGCTTCGCCTGAGAAACTAGTGTAGAAGAACAAGACATGCTATGCTGCCATTTTGCAAGCTCAGTTCAGGAATAAGCAATATTGTTTCCACACTTTCTTTTAACCACAGCACGTGCTGTCAGCATGCTATCACTGCAAGAGAGATCTCTATTTAATTCCGTCTGTCAAGGCTCAAAGAAAACAGAGGGCATGACTGCAGCCCTCAAGTCTATCTGACTAGGATTCCCGAAATGGAACAGAAGTTGACTTCAGTAGGACTAAGCCATAATTACAGAAAGAGCAGAGAGCAGGATGTGTTCCTGAAATACTTTAAATACATATTTCACTGTCCATGAATGCTGCAATAATGACTTTACAACTTCTTTCACTAGGGGAAATTAATAGAAAGGCCCCCTCCTCTTACTGGCTCCAGTGATTTTGTTCACTTACCTCCAAGATGTGTTTGGTTCCTGAATTATACTTTTGCTTTCTTGCAGATCTACATGGTTTTTTATATGTTGATTTTAAATATGTATCCTGTCTCTAAACTTAATAATACATAACTAATATGAACAGAGGTTTTATCCTTGCTCATTGTTACAAACAACTTAAAGACTGATGATCCAACATAAAAAGTTTCATCAGACTTTCCAGGTGGTGGACCTCAGCATTCCAGACCCCAAGTTTTGGTGGTGTTTGCTATAGTCATCTAAGAGATGACCCTCACACTAAGCCGTTGACCCACTCATCTGCTGCAGAAAACCACCCCTACAGCAGAAATTCCTTAGCCATCAAGTTTCATTGTCTAGAACAGCTGCCTTCATTAAAGACTCCTTCACAAGTCTTGTCCTGCCACTCCTACTCAAGGATGACAACATTTGTCATAGAAGTGAGACAAAGAAGAAAACTGAGTAATTAGGAGAAGGGCTACAATCAGTGGAAGATCATATGGGATGCTTGCCTATACAAAAACTAAAAATGAAAGCCCATTCATAAGTTCACCTGTCCTTAGTGGTCCCTTCAGAGGGATTTGTTTCTCACCCACTTGTTGAAGTGGTTGACAGCATTAACACCTTGAACTATTGCAGTCAGAGCTGTCAAGATCCAAGAATTGCAATGTCAGAGAAGATTTCAAGTGGAAGTTTACTTCTAGACGTGAACTCCTACTTCTCAGACTGACTGAACTTGGGCCACAAGCAGAGCAACTTGCTAGCATATAGATTCAGCTTGAAGTTACAGTATTCCAGTGGTGTTCCACTTGCTGCCCATGCTGGGTAGTCCATAGTTTCTAGAGCATTAGAAGCAGTAATACAGTTACACATTTGTAATAGTTTTGCTTCCAGTATTACATTCTAAGTCCCAGTGCTCTGTAAGGGAAGCTTGGTGATGCTTTCAGACCAGTCTTTAATTGCATGGACATTTTTCTGAGGCTACCTCAATGGATTTAGAGAAGTCAAACCATCTAGAAGCTAACACTGCTCAGAAAGAATGTATTTTTTTTGACCTATAGTTACTCCCCTTTCAGGTTGCTATTAGTTTAGGATCAAATGCTCCTTTTTAGCATATATGCAAAGAGAAGCAAACTGCGCAAAACCCATGGACCAGAGCAGAAGGGCCTTATTCATGCCAGGTACAGGCGAGGCAAACATCTGCAGAAGATCATTTAGGTGAGGCTTACCATTTGTTTGGGGAGAAGGCTGGCCTCAGTGAGATCTCTGCAGGTCTCATCCTGACTGAATTTCTTTGCATACAGGTAGAAGCATGTCCCTACTCCCTTTCTTGTTTGTTTGTGCCTCATTTTTCATTGCCAGTTATTGTCTAGTGCAGCATGGCAGACAGCAAGAACAGGAGCTGCACTTGGCTACCAGGGCCTCAACTGTATCACAGTTCCTAAGCCGAATACAAGATGCAGTGACTGAAACACAAGTTACAGCCTACACTAGAGCTGTGCAAACAGGAAAATCAGTCAGACAAAAACCAAAGCAACAGTATCCTGCTCTTACTGTAAAATTCACTTGTGCTCCTCCATTTGCACTTAAAAAAGTTGGGGGGAGGGAGGCTGGTGTGATGCGTTTTAGTATAGCTGCACATGAGCTCAGGTGGAAGCAGAATTAGATGAGAACAGATTGCTGCAGAAATAACTGTGCTCAGTGAATAGAGACTGATTATTGTTTAAGGTAAGAAAGTACCAATGGGGGAATGCGAAAAGGTTTTGAGATACTCCAAGAAATTGCCTGAGGGCAAGATTCCATGTAGCATCGAAGCAGTGCATACTTCTCAACCCAAAGTGTGAAACTGAGCAACATCTACACTTGTCAGTGAAACAGTTTGAGGGAATGTTCTCAGGCAATAATCACAATAAACTATAATGGTTTATTATTTATATATTAAAGGCTCCTGGTCACAGTTCTAAGTTTGTACCAGAGATCTTTCTTTCAATTACTTCCTAGGTACAACATGGCAATCACCACAGGCCAGGAACAGAGCCCATTAGGCAGCCTGCCTCTGGCCACCTTGTTTTAGAGGCAGACTAACAGTATGAACACAGGCTGTTGCATGCCAATTGGCCTCAGTGACAGAGAACGCTCCTGGGCACATTTCATTTTCTAATATAGATGCAGTCAGGATGTCTATGAGAATTTGTATCTCCTCCTTAGTGGAAGATCCAGCTTCCTTATTAAGAACAGAAACTGCCCCATTTTCCACTACCAAAAAGCAGTGCAAATTCCATTTTGAAATGCAGACTGTTTCCAAGACTCCCAGAGAGATTCTTTCTCATGCTCCAAAATTCTATGCTACTCAGCCTCTGCTCCATTATCAGTATGCATCACTGAGATCTTTCTTACATCCCTGGTACTCTTCCAACACCTGCTTAAAATGATGTCAATTCAGAATGTCAAGAAGACAGCTAACATTTGAGAAAAACAAAATCCTCCAAAACTTAACCAGGACAACCTTGTGAACACTATGTTGTGCAGTCAAAAGAATTTTGCCATCAGAGCAAGCTAGCAGACCAAGTTAGAAAAGTAATTAGCTTCTAATGATAAATAATTTTCTCCATTGTGTAATAAAGATATTTAGCAATACCGCAATAGTTTACCTGTTGCAACCACTATATGTGACCAAGCTACACATACCTATCAGTGGTGTCTGTGCTTCAGAGATAGACAGGGGCCCTGAAGAACTGACACTGTTTTCATCTCAGCTCCAGAGAAATCCAGACTGAAATGCCTTGGATACAGTTTTTGCCCACAGGAAGATTTGGGACATTTCTAAATATTAAACACACTGGCATCAGAGCCACTGAAGTTAGCATTGTAACCCAAGGAACAGGTTACTTAGAGATACCCTGCCAGACAAATGGGCAACAGGAATTTGAACAAAATTCTGCTATTTACTGGGACTTACTTCACCAGGCCTGCAGGAAGATGCCCGTGTCTGCTTTGAATGAAAAGTTAAGCACACTCTTTTAGACAAGTACCTGTATCCTTTCTTTCAAATCACTGTGAAGATTTTTAAAACATGATCCTGAGAGATATCATGCAGGTATTTTGTCTGTAGCTGAAAACCAGAAAACGCTCTGGAAGACACCATTCCTTTCTTAGGCAAATCCCCTGATATCTCAGCTATAAATTCATGCTCTTCCCTTTCCTTCTTATTTGGCTCAAGGAACATTTTCTCCTTCAAAGCACAGTGGCTAAGCTTTAGCTAAAGGGTATTCCTTCCCAGAACAATCTCAGTCACCCTCCAGACTGACTGTTGATTGTTTCTGCACATCATTCTCAAGCATGGCCAGAATTTCTCAGCACATTAAAGATTATATTTTCTAACTGAAACATTCCAAGAATTAATTGCATACTAAAAAACAATAACAACAACAACCATGTATTTTCAGACCAATCTTTCTTTAAATAAGCCTTTTATGCAGCACTGCCTGGAAAATTATATCGTTTTCTGCACTAAGGAACTCATAAAATTTGCTCTGCAAATTCACATTAAAGCCTTCCCTCAATTACACCCCCTCACATTTTCAAATCACTTTAAACAAGGCAGAAAAAAATTATAATGCTACACTGCTTAAATAATTCAAATAATTTTCAGCTCCCCCCCCCCCCCCATCACATGCATTGCATTTAAAGAGGGAAGAGGGAGAGAAAGAGGAGGTGGAAGAGGTTTTAAATTTGTAGAACTTGCTTGACAGAATTAAGTGTGGTAGAGTCTAACTAGTCCCTGCTAACTCTGGAGGGAGCAAAGAAAATCCTGGTATGGATTTGTGAGATTCTCTGGGGAAATTACTAAATGCTAGGGTAGAACCACTGAAGTGCAACCATATAAAGGAATTACTCTGCTGCCGGTACACACCTCAGACCCTTAGATAGCCATGCTACCAATATGTTTAAATTGCACCTTTCCCTCCAGCACCTTCATACAAATTGCAACCCAAAATTTGAGTATTATGCAACTGCATTCTCATGATAAAGGCTGCAAGGCTTCATTGTACTCCTCATCTACAGGAAACCACCACTGCCTGGCCTGGGTTAGAAACATGATCTGACAGAAGCATATTTCAACATCAGACAACTGGAGCAGGGTAGAATTACCACTGCCCTGACAGGGGAATTATTACAGCATTTCCATCCAAGGTGGCTTCTCTAGCGACCTGCTTTCCTTTGTCAACTTTAACATAACCATCTCTAGCAACACATCCTTGTGAAACTGAAGGGAGGCAGCTGTGGAGGGCCCAGCACTAATCATGTCTATTACATACAGCAGCAAGACAGCTCTGCCACTTCTGCCCCTGCCTTGCAGTAATGACTGCTACCACTATCAAGTATACTGTGTGACAAAAGGGAAGGGAGAAAATGAGCAGTCAGGTATTAATGCAAAGGGTAAGAGCCAGGGTACTCCAAGAACAAAATAACTGGATTTGGAAGAGAAGGCAAAAATGCACATCACCCCTATTTTCAGAAGCAGTGGATCTGCATCTTCTCAGATAATACTAGTGAAGACTGGGAAACCCTAAGTCTAAGTCATTATTCATGTGAGAAGGATTGTAGTTGGTGACATAAACTACAAAGGAGAAACCAACACAGGATGTTTTTAAAAAAATGCAGTTATCTCTGCTGCTTAAAAGCTGTTTCCCACAAGATCACAGATGACAGTCTCCATGGCACACTGCAGTTGAAACACAGAAACTAGATATAGCTTTCTTTTTCATCTTCTGCATGTTAGACAACTATTACAACCTGCACTGATTTCTTTGGAAACATCCTCCTCATGACAGTGCACATAAGTGAATTCCTAATACGGAAGAGAAATTGCAGATTACTTTGGGTAAATGTTAAATTCTATTTTGAAAATTATTAATTCTACAGTAATCATATAGACTTTGCGTGCTGGGAAGCCCATGCTCTAATGAAAACATTTTGTTGCCAGCTAGGAAGGTTTGCAATTTTACTATTAGATCAAGTCACTTCTGAAAATCAAGTCAATTTGCTGCAAATTTGAAGCACCATTGTCCCACTAGAAAGGGCCACCTCATTCTGATATCGCATCAAGTCAAATAAGAAGAAATTCACTGAAAACAAAGGACATTGCATCTCTTTCAGAACAATGGAAACAAGATTGCAGTCCAAGCCACTGGATATTAACAACTCTGATTTGGATACAGCCAGGCATCAATGAAAACAAAATTCAGGTATCTGTCCTTAGCATAAACTTCTTAAAGAAAGACCAAGTGCTGGTGATGCAGAGCTAGTCCTAAATTGGACTACCTGTTCATTGTGCCCTGGAGTGGGATTTTACAGAGCTGAATGGCAAACTCTTTGCTGAGTCAGATTTATCACATAGGCAAAAATATGTGATTACCTTACAGAGGGAAGCTGAGACATAAGTTCAAGGAAAGTGGCATATGTGTTGGTAGAAGCACAAAATCAAGCCCCATGCATTTACAACAGTGGGGAACAAAGCAAAGTTAGGGAGTGCTGATACTGTGATGAGAATCTGGAGCTGTAGTTACTGGTTTCAACTCCAGTGATTTCAGCCAAGCTATTCTAACTATATAAACATGCCTACTTCTAGTACTTATGAAGAGAGAAATGAGTTTTTATTGCATCGCTGGTATTATTGAGAAAAGCGAAAAAAAAAAAAAATGCATCCAGGTAAACAAGCCATCTTCAAGGCACTGGTTCACAACAACTCTGGGTCTGCCTCCGGTTTTGTCTTTTTCATCAGTGGCAAAAATAAGAGTATAAATACCTGGGAATCAAAAAGTACCAAATAAGGACACCAAGTGCAAGGTCCTACACCTGGGTCGGAGCAATCCCAGGCACAGCTACAGGTTGGGCAGAGA